>WWET01002260.1:196328-211059 GCA_011038615.1 Limnodynastes dumerilii
TGAAGAAAAGAACAGAATTCATCATTTAAAGAACATTAGAAGGCTCCCAAGATGCGGACATCTAATGGTGAGTTAAAACATTTTTTTTATTCATTTTATACACATGTACCACTTTATGTATACCACTTACTTTAGGAGAGATGACCACCTAAGGTAAGTGCATACACGTAGGGGGTAATGTTAGTTAGGTTTACATATTTTTACACATGTAACACTTTATTAAAGAATTGTAGGGGTTAATGTCTGTGTAGTGTTTTTTGTTTTTTTTTGACACACACTGTAAACGGAGCGCTGCATGGCTACAAGTGTAGCCATGCTGTATACACAGAATTACAAGGATCACCTTTGCTGATCCTTGTAATTCAATGAGTACAGCATGGCTACACATTGCAGCCATGCAGCACTTTGGATTTTTAAGCACAAAAACACATGTCTGTTATACAGACATGTGTTTTAATGGTCGCGATCGGCCAAAAAACATACATTCGCCCCTCTATAGAGGCGAATGTATGTTTTGTGATTTAAAGGCGATTTCACCGCGATCCCGGTGAAATCGTCTTTAGTGAATTACAAACTTCCTATGTTTGTAATTCAAAAAAGTCGGGACCGCGAATTTCGGACCCACGATAAAAAAAAACGCAAAATCGTGTGATTTTTTGCTTAGTGAATACACTTTGGCGATTTTTAAGCTAAAAATGACACGATTAAAGGCGATTTAACCCAAATCGAGCTTAGTGAATGAGGCCCCTAGAGTATCGTGTGATTTTTAGCTTAGTGAATACACTTTGGCGATTTTTAAGCTAAAAATCACACGATTAAAGGCGATTTAACCCAAATCGAGCTTAGTGAATGAGGCCCCTAGAGTTTATTTGGTCCCGGCCACATTAGGTCTCTACCAGAATTTTTTCCAGGGCCACTTTATTTTCTCAATCTGCCCTTGCTGACAAGGACACTCGCTCACAATCAGATCTGCTCAAACAAGGTGGCAGGTTACAATAGAGTGGCCAGCCATTCTCAAGAACACCTTCCCAGTCCATTAGTTGCTTCTAAAAAACTGGATCCCCCTGATATATTAGTAACACTAGATTTCCTTTGATTGTGCAGCCACATATAAATACCACCAATAACCTATAATTATAATATAACTATATTTGCTTATTTTTAAAAGTACCTTATTTAATATGTAAACGTTTACATAGAATATTAATTTTCCATTATTAAACAGACTAAACATAATATATTACATTTTTTTATTTTATTATTTTATTAGATTCATTTGTCTTTCTTTTATTGGAGATATATCACTCAAAAAAATCCCCATTTTGATATAAATAAAAGTTTTTGAATTAAGAATTTAGAAATTTAGAAATTATGGAGCATGGAATCTTTATCGTTGGACTTTATCGATCTCATGAATAATATTAAACTATATTAAAGTTTTTCCATAAACATATTTATTATGCCTGTTTTAAAGACTACCCATATCATTTTAAGACAGTAACTTAAAATCCTAAGCATTATCCTAATACATCTAATTAATCCAGACAATGCATGCATAATTTGCATATATAGTTAACATTTAATTTGTGACCTTAATATGGATTATAATGTTCAAGTCTGACTTTTAAGGACTAATCCAGCCTATAATTATAATGCACTGATGAGTGGGGCTTTAAAGGCTGGAAAGCCTAAATAAAATTTTCCTAGATAAAATTAAATTAAATGTAAATGATTAACTTTTATGTTTGGTAGGTTATGAGTTCCAATATTAACACAGCTTCTCAGCTTATATATTAAAAATATGTGATGGTGCCTTATAAAAAGGGTATTCTGAAAAATTAACCCAAACAATCACACATTTACTACAAGGACATAACTATCATGGCAGCATCTGCCTTATATTTCAAATGGGACACATCCTACAAAAGAACAGAGGCACAATACTGCTAAAAATTAGATAGATACATATCTCTATACATTCATATATGGAATATTGGCTGTTGTCATTTAATGGCGCAAAGGAAAGTAGAATGGAGGAGAGATTGATGGAGGAATTTCTAACACAGTAGGGAAAATCATTGGTGGTCTAGGATAGAATCTGGCCATATAATTTACGTTGGACTATTCACAACACATGGGGCATTACCCTATTCACATTGAACAAAATTGTCCCATTGGGGTCGGGACAAAAGGTTACACTGGGTTCACTTTGGGGGATGGGAACTTACTGTTGGAACACTGAATATTTTAATACACATTTACCTTTGCCATAGACTGGTTTGTAATTTTCTGCCCTTAGAGTGCCTTTAACCATTTGCTTTAAAGTCTGTAGTATTGGATTTTTGGCTGAGACCATCCCACTTTGTCCATCACACTACACACATTCAGTTGCTATTTGCAAGTAACTTACAAATGGTAACTATGAGATCACTACACAGAACATGCCATTAGTGGTAAGATATAAAAATGTAAATACATAAAATTATATAGATGTACTTAAAAAACTATTTATTATAACAAAGTAATATGTTTGCATGTCAAAAAATGTGACAGCATGTGACCTGATCCATAGCTGAAAAGGTGCATTTGTTTGCACCGTGCAAACTTATGCATTAGGCAGAGGCTGAAAGGTGTGCTCACTGTAGCCTATTGTTACGAACCCGGTAGTGATGGGGAGCAGGAGCAGGTACCGGAGAGTTGACTTGGGTCCAGAGATACTGTGGGTTGTCCCACAGGATGCAGGCAACAGGATCTGGATGAAGCTTGGCGGATGAAACCGACCGAGGCGCGGAGTCTAGCAGGATCATGTTCTTCACTAGAGCCTCTGAAGGTGAGGATAGTCTGGCGCTGCCAATTTACCCACAGGTCGCGGCCTCCATGGCAACACCCGGGAGAAGAGATAGAAGAACAGATGGGAGGAAATGGGAAGAGACAGGCCAGCAGAGCCTGGCCTGTAACGAACAACAAAGAACAATAAACAATGACAAATAGACAAGTGGGAAGTAACGGGACAAACAGGACACACTGGACTTACTGGGGCAATCACACACTCAAACACAGCGGGAACCCCCAAAGGGGTTAACAAACACTATCACACAGGAGAGGCAAGGTAAATACCAAGTGGGCAGTACAATAAGGTGGGAGAAGAGGCAATGGAACACTAAGGGTTAACAGGAGCAAGGTACAAGGCAGGAGCAACGATGGGACACTCAGAATCAAAAAACAAAGCACAAGGCAAGAGAGAGAGAGAAATAGCAGGCACAGTAGCTGAGAACAGAAACTATGACCTGGAGGCACTTAAATAGGAGCTGGCAGCTGCTGATAGGATAGGCAGAGGATAGATAGGCAATTGGCAAGATAGGCAATTATTAATTAATTAAGATAGGCAATTGGTGTTCCCCTGGCAACCACCAGGACGCAGAAAGGCAGTGAGGAGATCAGCACCCGTCTATCCGGCAAACGCTGTCTCCACATGGCTAATTTTCATACCGTCACTCCCCCGTGACAGTATGCGTGCTGAGAGATGCCTGGCGCCACGCTGGGAGACAGAGACCAGCGTGAGATGCGGGGAGAAGATTGCATGCCGTTCTGACGGCATGCAGGCAAGGAGAGCGCTGCTCAGGGGTGAGAGCTCTGCCATACTGACGGCATGTAACACTTATACATGTTTGCATGTTATAAAAGTGGAGTTTATTTTACATTATTTATTTTTTTCAGTTTATAATCACATTAGAGCACAAAAAAATACACTGTTACATAATGCCTGATTAGAATAAGAAGCAATCCACTGCTTATCAGACTTAAAAAAAAAAAAAAAAAAAAGGCAAACTTGCAGTATTGGGGACCCGAGCATGGCGGAGAAACCTCCGGCTCCGGGTGCACTTCTTTTGCCATCACTGCCCGTTTCCCAATGGGGTTTAAATTGTGGTGTTGTGTGAAAGAAAAAGCAGACAAGAAAAAGAATGATAAGTGAAGATGAATGGTTTGAGAACTATTTCTAATCCTACTAATCCTATAGCACAGGGGTGGGGAACCTCCGGCCTTTTTTTTAAATATAAATTATGGTTCAATTTACTTATTCTGTTTAAAAAATATGTAACAATGATTTTAAGCTTAAAATAGAGCAATTTTTTAAATAAATGCCATCTGTTTTATACTTACAGCTCTGAGCTGGTGTAACATTTTAGGAAGTAGTGCGGGGAATCCGACCTGCTACTGCGCTCGTAGCAGCACTTAACTGCCTCCTTCCTGATTTAAATATCGTGAAACTCCCTGATCCATTAGTGGAGAGCACATGAATGCAGATTCAGGCGGATGTGCAGCAGTGCACCCACAGGTAAAAGCGCAGCTCTGGATCAGGTCGATGGTTTTGCACCTGTTTAGCTCTTACTCTTTATCTCTGAAAGTCCTCTTATAGTTAGCTAATACTTTTTTAATATGCTTAAAGTGACACATGATTACATTTTGGTTAAGATCATTTGTGCCCAGACAGGCTTGTAGGGTTTTCTTATGTGCTAATTTTCTGCAAAAAAAATGTATTCGCTTTTAAATTTGGAATATAAATGTAATTTGTATTCCAGGGTTTGCCCTGCATGTGCAGACTCACCAGTTTAATGAAAAGCAAGTTATATGACTTTTAATTAAATCAGTTTATTATAAAGGAGTAATATTTGGAAAAGCAGCTTTTTAGTTGCTTCAAACACATTTTCCAGAACCACGCAATGCTGTCTGCATCCGCTCGCCTCAGGCAGGTTTTAGTGCACAAATAAATCGGAGCCAGCAAGTGCTGACAGATTATTATGCAGTGTGACAGCAGGAGGAGAGATCGCCCTCCTCTTTCAGTCTCTAAATGAGAGAGAGGGAGATTTTGTATGTGTGAGTTTTGTAGGTGTCAGAGTAGGGGTAAAGGTTAGAACAGTACCAGACAATGACAGAAGGCTGATAGATAAATCTGATATACAACAGGAAAAACCTGTGAGGTATCGGAATCAGATGTGTTAGAAATGTCTGTTTTGACTACACATTTACATGTCTATTTATTGTAAAAATACTTTCTTTGTCAGTGCTTAAGCTAGATATTTCTAGAAAGCTTTGTAAACATCAATTCCTTCTAGCTCAATAGTAAAAAGACCAGAAACACTTGTTTTTTTAAGTTAAAAAAGGCTTTTATTAATAAA
Organism: Limnodynastes dumerilii; assembly: GCA_011038615.1. Classification (NCBI taxonomy): domain Eukaryota; kingdom Metazoa; phylum Chordata; class Amphibia; order Anura; family Limnodynastidae; genus Limnodynastes; species Limnodynastes dumerilii. The sequence goes on from WWET01002260.1 coordinate 201,506, forward strand.
CAAAGTCCTTGCTGGAGAAAAAAAAATACATTTCAAGTGCTAGAATTGTGACAGCGCTCCTTATATGCCTGCAGACATTAAAATCATGGTGGGTATCCACATGGTGGCTAGCTACAATATGGTAAAAGGAGGAGGTAGCTTGTCTTACATTTTAGTGGGATTAGAATACTCACCTAGGAGCTATAATATATTTCCTTTTCTGCTCCAATTAGAATACTGGAATTTTTACAGATACTGTATGTACACTAATAAGATCACTTTTTAGAAGTAAACACTGCCATTTAAAGTACCAGTTGTCCATGAGGACAGAAGCCACCGCTTAGGCAGGCTCTTGTTTATGGAACACAGCTGATAATTAAGTGGTATCTTAAAATACCACCCAGGTGCGTCACACCCCCACTTAATCATGCAGCGCTCACCACCACAGATCATCCCAGTTTATTTTTCCAAGTGCTAAACACGTACCTAAACATTACAGTATATTTCCAGCATCGGATGCCATTCTGCTGGTGATTAAAAGGATTCCCAGGGGTCTGCATTTAGTACCTAGGCAAGGACTGTGCAACCTCTGCTCATCTGATGTGGCTCTGAGCCGTCCGCCCCACATTGGACCAGAAACTAAATTAATCACAGACCTGTACATAGTAGGTTTGTTCTAGGACTGATGTTGGTTAATTTTTTTTAAACCGAGACGCTTTCACTGATCAAATAAAAACATACTTGTCTTTCCATGCCTCACAGGTCACTTAGTACACAGGGGCTCTTTGCTCTAGAATTTCAACAAGAATAAAAATAAAGGTTTTCAAGGTTATTGCTATATATCACAAGTAACAACTTTTTCTGCAGTCACTTACACAAGTAAGATTTTTTAAATTGTAGACTGTTTTATCAATTAAATGGAAACTCACATTGAACTGTATCCAGATCTAATTAATGTTAGATAACTTTTGAAAGCGGCATGCCTATGTTGGCCCTAACGGGAGCACAGCGCATACCATCAACGCAGTTCTGTATGCTCAGAATTCCATTTGACAGGGCGTGACATTCCTACGCACAACCTAATATACAAAATGTGTGTGTGGGGGGGGGGGGGGGGTTTAAATTTGTGTTCGGAGAAGAGCATTTAAATTGTACAGTACGGGCAGGGGTAGGCACTTCCGTCCATGCTTGTGTTTCATACGCCCAAAGATTCTGGGCAGAGAAGTTAAGGCAGAGTTTTGGAGACGCAAGTCAGTTACAGTCTGCATGGGAGAGGGGTGTGTCATGGGAGTGCACCGGCTTCTTACATGCAGATTTTTAACTCTGTGCATGTGGATTTTTGCACTTAAGTCTGGATTTGGCCCACTGAGTTTTTGTCATCAAGATTTTTGCATGGTTCTAGTGGTGAGAATAGTCCACTATTTGTGATACTAAAAAGTCACCATGATGATGAGGTTTGTTACTTTTTCTCTCTAGTAAGAAATATAAATTTGTGCTTAGTAATGTATAGTTGGTATCTGCTTTTCTTTCTAGGAACAGTCCCAAAATAGAAAATTTGTTCTTAAAAAGTGTACCTAGATGAGGAATTTGTTTGATGGATGGATAGAATGGTGGATCACTATGTATAACTTTTGATTTTATAAATTCCACTACCTCTTGTGCTCTTCAGTAAGCCAGTTAGTAATTTACCAAGTCTTAAGCTAGGTACGCACTTGTCCAATACGATCTCCAAACAACCAGTTGATCAAACATCAAGGCCCCAATTCAACTGAGAGCGATGTATGGCTTTGGCATGACATTAGCTAATTTTCATATAGAATAAACACACCTATTCTATTGCAATAGATTATGCTAACATCTCGCCCAAACCATACACATCTATCAAACTGTGATGAGTCCAAAATCCTGCATTATAATTCACAACTCAGAGAGGTGAGAATTAGGATGTTATGCTATATAAAGAGAAAAATACATCTAAGTTAATAACATTTTAAATAAATCCTTTTTTAAGTGCACAACAGGCAAAAGTTTAGGCATGCTTGTGCTTATAGCTGGCTTGTAGTGCCCCCAGAAAATGAAAATGCCAGCCTTATTTAAATATATAAATATATGTTGAAGATGTAGTATCATATGCTTGTATAAAGCATACTAGAGTTGTATTATGTTATAGTATAGTTGTCGTATTATGTTGGAATGTCTTCTGTAGTGAGAATACAAATGTATGTTATGAGTTGAGATAAACCCATAGCTCTATACAAATAAACACAATTAAAAACAAATATAATCAGTAATTTAGTTGGTGATTCAGTGGGTTGATATATATTTTTCAAATAATTTATTGATTTTCATAGTTAATAAAGGTATTTATCTTCACCAGTATCACAAAACAGTAAAAAAAAAACAAAAAAAAAAAAAACGCTAAATTCTAGGAACACAAACAACAAGTTGCTGTGAACAGGGCTTACTGTTGTTGAAGAATTAGAGACTTCTTACTGAATTTGCATCTTTTCTGCAGAAGCAATATTTTGTGCATTTTTATTTACAACTTTTCTTGCTGTATTTAAGTTATAATAGTTATAATAATACCATTTCCTTCACTGCTTTGTTGAAAGCATTGAGGTCAATAAGATTAATGTTTTGTGTTCTTTGTTAGTTGCTTGCAGCTTTTTATTATTTGCATGCTTTTTAAACACATATTGGAATTTAAATTGATCGAACCAAAAAAAATGCATTTTCTGAGAAAATGTTTATGTTTTTAAAAATTTGTAAATGGCACTTTAACAAACATTTTTTTTTTTTTACTTAGATAGTTTTGCTCTAAATTAAGGTATGGAATTTTTGTATTATGCACAATTTTTTTCTTACAAAATATTGGTTAAAATAGTCCCTCACTTTGGGGCTATCAAGCCATGTTTCAAAGTGAACAACAAGTTAAATAACCAGTATTGCATTTGTGAGCTGTCTATTTAAATATGGGTGAAACTCTGACCACAGAATATGCTTTCAAACATGCTGAATCAAAATAATTCCACCACATTTTTCAATATTTTTTTTTCCACCGCACAGGCGTCAGCGAAGCCCCTCTTGCCCCCCACCCTTTCTTCCCTTAGCCTACCTGTGTCATGCATTAAAATGAAGACTGGGTGGTGTAGCTGATATCCCCAGTGAGAAACCCTTGCCAGAGCTACTGCACGGAGTAGATAAAGGCTCTTTTGAGAGGCAAAGGGCACAGTTGCCAGCTTGGCTGTCTCTGTTTTGGGACAATGCCACATTTGGAGACCTAGAAAAAGAGGAAGCAGTCACCAGATACTAATGAATTCATATAGCGTAACTTGTTCTGCAAGGCACCCCAAATACAAATATATTTGAAATTACAAATCTTTGCCTTGCAAAAATGTTGTCCATTTGTCCAAAAAATTTTGATAACCCTTTAGAGCTTTCGGTCATCAGTCCTATTAATTATTACACCATCTTGCAACCATCAATCCCCCTTAACCAAAAAACAGGCAGATTCAGATTGCATAGGATTTAAAAAGCCAGCCAAATAGGGGTGTGAAAGTGTTATTTATTCATCTCTCAAACTCTATCGCATCATTTTAGTTTGCTGAAGAAGCAAGCTGCTGTGCTGAATGAGCGGACTGTGTGAGCAGGGAATGCTGCAGGCTGCGTGTTTGCTGTCCTGTCATTGCTACTTAGCCAGGACATTAATCTTGGTGAGCCTTGAATCACAAGCATTACTGCATCTGACTCCTGGCTTCACGCTGGGACTCTGTGTTTTAGCAAGGGGCAGGATACAGAGAGCCCCTTGCAGGGCAATCATATTAACCTCTCCACAGCCAGTAAACTTTCCGGTCTGCATTCACACACACAGCAAGCTGAATAACTAAATAAAAAAATAATATTATACTGTGTTCGGTCTGGATTAATTCTGCCAAAAATTAAGTTATTAGTGATACTATTAAAGTTATTGTACATATATACATATAATAATAAATGAATAATAATAATAATAAAAAGTATAGAAACTCTCCTAGCAATCCCCCCTCCCCATACATTGTTGCCTCTTTTTATTCTTTTTTCTTATCAATATTTATTATAGACAATCATAAAAATTGTATCCTGAAAACTATATATGCTTTTTATAGGGTAAAACTGAAGTGATGGATTATTAGACATGTAATTTATTAAGTAATTTTCAGTAATAATCTCCATCTATAGAAATAGCATTGTATTGCCATTAATTCAGGCCTTGATAAATACTGGTTGCAATGGCGATTAGAGATTGGGACTCGACAACAAAAGTGCAGGAAGAAAAAAACATTGGTTTGTCCAAGGATAAACCTAAGTGAGCTTCTCACTCAGCACCATTAGACAGCAGCATGTGTGGGGAGTAACAAGAAGGCTATAAAGACATTGGCCCTGATTCCCAATTAAGAACGTACCTAAATATACGCAGACTGCGTGCGTATCTTGGCATTTTTATGCAAATTGCACAAGCACCATCCAGATGTTACACATGGAAACCCGTAAGAAGGGGCATGCCAGTTCTCCATAAGTAGTATTTTTGTGAATCAGCGTGTACTTATTTCATTTTTATCTGTGGACCAGGCCCTATTAGAGCTAAGTAACCAGTTTCTATATGTGTATGTATGAGGATGCTGGTTTGTACTATTTAAATGAAGTGTTAACATATATCCATCTGATTTGCTGCCCTCAATTTCGGTCGGCATACATTTTCAGAAACGCCGCTGCAGACCCACCGCACCAATTAGAGAGGTGAGCAACACTCTCTGGGGAGTTTTAGGGTTAGGCTGTGGGGAAGGGAAGATTAGGGCTAGGGAAATAGAAGGGAAGGGTTAGGGTTAGAGTAATAGAAGGGGAGGGTTAGTGTTTGGGTAATAGAAGGACCGTCTTAGGGTTAGGCTGTGGGGAGGGGAGTCTTAGGGTTAGGGTAATGATTAGGGTAAGGATTGGGCTTAAATTCATACTTACCATTCGCAGCAGTGTCTTCTGAATTGTGTGGATCGATTGCTTTGCCTCTGCGGACGAAAGCAATCGATTTCCCAGCCAGTTCAAGAGAATGCCCCTTTCGAAAAAGGACCATTTGCAGCGTCAACCTACACCAAGTTTGTAGATTTATGAATATACAATATGTGTGTTTCTTTTATTTTCTTAATATAAACAGACAAAAAAAAAACACTGGGCTGGTGGTACAATACAAAGCTGAATAAAAATTCCAGTTTTACTTCAGTCTCCAAATGAAATAATATGGCCTATGCAGAAAGTAAGCATTGATTAGTGCCATCCATTTAAAGTACTTTAAAATGACATATTGTACTTTTTCATTTTAGAATTTTTAATATTGTTTATTAGAAAACAATTCATGATACATGTAATTGTATTCATAAAGTCACTTTGTAGTGCAAAATGCAAATTAAATTATCCTATTTATGTATAGTTAAAGATAGATAGCTATGTGGCAGGGTATATACTGATGTATTTAATACACATATTTAATGTATATATTTAATACATTTAGGAGATATGACATTAGGTAAGGAAAATGTTACAGTAAAGTAAATTAATTCATTATGGAGAATAATTTAAAGTGAGATTGAAGCCATGAGTTGCTATGAGGGGGTGAAGTCAGACAAAACGTGAAGTATTGTATTGTCCCTGAAGATTATTTTCTGTTACTTCTATGATACATAATTGCAAAAAATTATTTCTCTGCCCTCTGATGTCAACAAAATCTGCACATGACCAAGAAACCAAAATATGATAAAAGTCCATATCTTGGCTAACCTCTCGGCTACAGCTAATGGTTAATTAGATGAAGAGAAGCCGCTAGCTAGTGCAGTAAGGCAGAGAATAATTTCAAATCTTTTCCTGCACCTGCTCACTTTATAGAAGACAGGTGATCAGAGATAAGAGGCATTTGCCAAGGTCAATGCACATTGATATCCCATAACGAAGGGTGTTGCAATGTTGTAATATCTCTGTTAAAGAAAGTTATTGCCAACTGTTAACATAAACTTTACATTTTCTGCTAAGTATATTTTTTTTTATACAGTTGCAATACCTATGGTATGCTTTTTTAATTAAAAAATAAAGATAGAAATAAAAAGAAAGAAATAAAAGATGTGGGGTGTACAGAATAGTTAAGCAGTAGAGATAGCTTAGAAACACTGCTTTATTGATAGTTTATGTTTCCCTCCTCAATTTATTATCTTGCAACTGTGAGCTTTGCTTCATAAAACTGTATGGGAGCTAAAGGACAATCATGGAGCAACACTGTCCCCCAGTGGCAAATTGCAGCCATTGAGAAAAACAGAAATCTACAGGACTCACTCAGGCAAAATGTAAAAAGTTTAGGCAAAAATAAACATACAAACACCAGTTATTCTATTACACAGTTTTGACAATTATTCCAATAAAATGTTATTTTCTTACAATACTCTCAATCCTCCCAAACAGTTTGTGTCAAAAACATCATATGCAGAAAATGCATACATAAAGCTTTGTAGCAAAAGCATGGATTCAGAGCTTGAAAATAAGAGGAAAATAGGTGGAAAGTTAAGCCTGGCTAGGGAGACAATATCTATGTCTAAAATAGCATTTTAACATTTTATTATACATGTTCAGCATCTGTGTGGAATAAACATAAGTAAAGTATTCTCTTTGCATGCAAAAAATACATGATTTTGCCCAGGTTTAATTTTTCACCTGTTTATTTTCTAATTCTCGATCCAGACATATGTTTTGTATTCTCAGGCTAGAATTATGAGAAAGTTAGTAGCCTAAAATGTGACAAGATGTATCAAATAGTAAAGATAGACATGATACAGTCCATAAATATTGGGACATTGGGCCTGATCCAGAACAACGCCCGCCGTCGCTTGGACGCTGCCCGGCGTTGCCACGGAAACGCCCGATCCTGGATCGGGCGTCCATAGCAGCGCCGTAGGGACGCTGAAGGGGACGTCCCCCAGCGTCCCTACGAGAGCTAAGCAACACCAAAAGACCCGGAAGACCACAGAAAACAACTGTGGTGGATGACAGAAGAATTTTTTCCATGGTGAAGAAAAACCCCTTCACAACAGTTGGCCAAATCAAGAACACTCTCTAGGAGGTAGGAGTATATGTGTCAAAGTCAAAAAAAGTCAAAAATCAAGAGACTTCACAAGAGTGAATATAGAGGGTTCACCACAAGATGTAAACCATTGGTGAGCCACAAAAACAGGAAGACCAGATTAGAGTTTGCCAAACAACATCTAAAACAGCCATTACAGTTTTAGAACAACATCCTATGGACAGATGAGACAAAAGATCAACTTGTACCAGAGTGATGAGAAGAGTATGGAGAAGGAAAGGAACTGCTCATGATCCAAAACATACCACCTCATCAGTGAAGCATGGTGGTGGTAGTGTCATGACGTGGACATGTATGGCTGCCAATGAAACTGGTTCCCTTGCTTTGCACAGCCGCCCGCAGCTCTGTTCACAAGACGCCAGCGTGACCTAGCTGGCATCATAATTCAGCAGAGCACATCGCGGAGGAGAGAAATGAAGGAAAGAAGATGTCAAAGGCAAAAGGGGAATGGGATTTAATAAACATGGAGGGGGCACAAAAGCTATGTGGACACACGTAAAGAGGGATCAGTAGGGCTGACTGGACACAAACAGTTGTTAGCTGGAGTCGGGACACAGAAGGAGGGGCAATAATGTTAGCTGAACACAAAAGCAAAGGCAATAAGGCTGGGTGGACACATAAAGAGCTGGCAATCAAGACTGGCTGGACACAAAGAGGGCAAAAATACTGGTTGGAAACAGGAGGAAGGGGCAATAAGACTGGTTGGACATACAGAAGGAAGGGGAATAAGGCTGGTTGGATACACAGAATGATGGAGTATAAGGCTGACTGGACACAAGACACGGAAGGAAGGGGCAATAAGGCAGGTTGAATACACAGAAGTAGGAGGCTGACTGGACACAGAAGGAGGGGCAATAAGGCTAGTTGGACAAAGAGGAGGGGACAATAAGGCTGACTGGACAAACATAAAGAGGGGACAATAAGGCTGGTTGGACACTCAGACAGAGAGGGTATAAGGCCAGCTGGACACAGAGAAGTAAGGTACAATAAAGCTGATTGGGCACACAAATGGAGGGGCAATAAGGCTGGTTGAACAAACAAAAGAAGGGGCCAATAAGGCTGACTGGACACAAATAAAGAGGAGGAAATAAGGTTGGCTGGACACAGAAGGGGCAATAAGGCTGAGTGGACACATAAAGAGGTGGCAATAAGACTGGCTGGACACAAAGGAGGGCAAAAATACTGGTTGGAAACAGGAGGAAGGGGCAATAAGGCTGGTTGGACACTCAGACAAAGAGGACTATAAGGCTGGTTGGACACAGAGAAGGAAGGTACAATAAAGCTGGCTGGGCACACAAATGGAGAGTCAATAAAGATGGTTGAAAAAACAAAAGGAGACAAACAAAAAGAGGGGGGCAATAAGGTTGGTTGGACACAGAAGGAGGGGGCAATAAGGCTGGTTGGACACAGAAGGAAGGGGCAATAGTCTCTAGCATTTCATTGATTGCATAAATGTAACACACTATAGTTTTTTTTATACATAGCATAAAGGTAAAAACTATATATGCAGTGTTATCTTCATTTTAGATGTCAAAAGGGTTTTGTGGCTCCCGAGGTTTTCTTTTCTGGGGGAAATGGGTCCAAAATGTTTAAGGTTGTCTACCCCTGCCCTGGGCTTTTTCTGCCAATAATTGAGAGATCACACAATCAAATGACTGTTACAGCATATATGTTATCAGTGTGTACTATTCAAAAATGCTGAAGAATCACCTGAAACAACATCTGATCATTTGATTAGATTTTCTGAGCTACTGGTATTCATGGTCAACAAAGCCCGATGTCAGAGTAACTGTCAACTACTGAACACTGCGAGAACTGTGAGTAATCACAGTAACAACATTGAAACGTTACAAAAAAATCCCAGAGTATTCCCAGCTTCACACTTTTTTTTTGCTGATGGGTAGCTTGCAGGCCAAGCATGTCAACCTTGCAACGACCACTCAAAACCGCAAAGTGTCACTCAGTTAAATAGTTTTCGTCTGCGTCAGGTGTTGCAGATGTTAAGAGCAATAGACTGGAGCAATCCATTAGATTTTATACTCAAACCCCACTTTAAGACCATTCTTTGATTACACCAAGTTACAGGGCCGGTGGAACCCGCTAAGCGGGGTAAGTGTGGAAGGGAGGCACCAAGCCAGAGAGGCGCTCCCCTCTGCTTGCTATCCCCCGCTGCCATAGACGTCGAAAGCAAAGCTATGGAGACCGGCAGGCAGGTCATATAGGAGATTCCTGCATGAGCTGCCGTGGCAGTTACATAGAGCGGCTGATGCCAGCTTCTCTGTGTAACTATCTCAGGCGCTCATATAGGAACTTCCTGTATGAGCTGCCTGCTGGAGGAGGAGGGCGCCGTGCAGGAAGACTCCAGGTAAGAAAAAACATTATGGGGGGGCTGGTGGCACATGATAGGAGTACTGGGGGAGGG
>WWET01002260.1:211358-226465 GCA_011038615.1 Limnodynastes dumerilii
GAATGCTGGGGAGGGATGGTAGCACATGATGGGAGTGCTGGGGGGGCTGCAGGCACAAGATGAGGATACTGGGGGGTGGAAAGTCTGGTGGTACATGATTAAAGTACTGGGGGGGAGGCTGGGGACACATGATGGCAGTGATGGGAGGGTTGCTGGGGGGGCTGCAGGCACAAAATGGGGCTACTGGGGAGGGAGTTATCAAATCAAAAGGAGAAAGACGCAAATTAATTTTTTGTAGGGGGGCGCCAGACATGCTAGCACCGGCCCTGCCAAGGTGAAAACAGGCTTATCTCAGTTAACTGAGTGGTTTCCATACCTTTCTATTAAGTATATAATTTGGGTATGGTTTCAAGCTACTCCAAGCAACAATATAACTGTTAAAGGCTCTTAACATAATGCATAGAGCATATATAACTCCTTTGAGAGGTATAAGGCAGGATAACTTTTCTCCTAAGTGCAAATTGCCAGAGGCAGGTATTTTTCATTGCCTATGGGCCTGTCCATGAATTTAGCATTTCTGGTTTCAAATGGGCCAGTTTGTGTTACACACTGCAGGAGTAAACCTAGCAGCGTGTGAAGTTCCCTTCTGGGTTCTATGGGCCTGATCCAGAGGTACGATGTAGCGCTTAGCGTACTAACGCTCAACGTTACATCGCTGACTCCCCCTGGCACTCCCCCTGTGCGGGCGTATGGCCCCTTCCTTACGCCAGCTGAAGGCTACCCTAACTACCTCGCACAGGAGCATATGGCCGCTTAGCACGCCCCCCTACCCTCATTTACTTACCTCCCCCCGCCCACCAGCACTAACGTGAGCGTGCCCGGCGCATGCGCATTACGGCTACGGCCGCCGCACTAGCGACGGCGGCCGTAGCTCTGGATCAGGCCCTATGTGCCTGCTTTCTCCCAGCTGAAAGATATTTTCTGGAGGTGTGCCTGATTACTGCAGCTGATTGGAGGAATGGACTTTAAATAGCCTCTTGCTGGTAAGTTTTATGGTCAGTTATAATGTTTCAGTCTCAAAAGGGGGTTCTCACCAGGGCACGGAGTCTAAACCAGGGCCAGGTTTTCACTAGAGCCTCTGATGAGGATAGGCTTGGCTGCTGACACCACCTGGTGGAACAACAGGTCCCAGGATGGGACTGAGACAAGTACACTGACAGATGAAACACAGCACACCGCAATACAGGAGAACAGAGTCCGATGGGCTGATTCAAAGGGCCTGATCCAGACCTACGCCCATGCGATGTGCTTACTAAAGCACAGCGTACCGGCGTTCATTTTGACCGACACTCCCCCTGTGCGGGCGTATAGCCCTTTTTTACGCCGGCTGAAGGCTACCCTAACTTCAGCCGGCGTAAGGAAGGGGCCATACGCTCGCACAGGAACGTATGGCCGCCTAGGCCGTCCTCCCACCCTCATTTAACTAGTTCCCCCCGCCCACCTACACTAACCTGTACGTAGGGACGCTGGGGGACGTCCCCTCCAGCGTCCCAAAGGCGCTGCTCCAGGATCGGGCGTTGCCGTAGCAACGCCGGGCAGATCAGGCCCAAACTCACTAATACACACTGAGAGATGTAACACACAGTGGTAATAACACACTCACCAGTACACACTGAGATGGAACACACAGCGGTGAAGCACAAGCTGGCAAGAAACACACAGGTGAGATGGTAAACATTGAGTGGTAACAACAAACAGAAGAAGTACTTCAGGCGGACTCCAGCACACTGTAGGATGACAATCGCAGTGTGCACGCTCATCAAAGGAGCAGATGGAATCACCCGGCAAGAATTCAAATTGTGAGATCTAACGCGATGACACACCGCTCGATATAGAGGGAGGCTGGCCGGAACCTGACCAGGGCTGATGCCACCATGAGCAGCAAGCTACTCACGCTGCGCACTTCACACAGGCACGGGGGGCAGACAAATAAAGGAACTGAAGGCAAGAGGAAAGCAAGGGGGTAACACAAGAATAAAAACGGAGGGATCAAGGCACAATCAGATAAACAGCAGAGCACAATCAGACAGCAGGTAAACCAGACGCTATAGGCGACAGCAGCCAAGCCTATCCTCACCATCATAGTGAAACCCTGGCCCTGGTTTAGACTTCGCGCCCTGGTGAGAACCCCCGTGGGAGACTGTAACATTTGGAAGGAGATCAATAGTGCAGTTGTAAGGATGAAGATCATCTGCACTTTGTTTGGAGAACACATCCGTAAAGTCAGCATTCTGGTGGTAGCCCCTCAGGAATCTGGCAGACAGTCTGGATTAGAAGTGTTAAGCAGGTAGAATTAAATTCAGAGCTCCAATGTCCCCATTGTTCCAATCGATACGTGGATTGTGCTTCTTTAGCCAGGGATGTCCCAGAGTCACTCCAACTGAGGGATAAGAAATGATTAGGAATTCAATGGTTTTAGAGTCAGAGTCCTACACAGAGTTGTACAGAAGAGGTGCACTGTTGGATCCGTCTGCCCATCAATAGCTTTCCATCCAGGCCACAGGCGGTGACCGGGGGTGAGGAACGTGCCAATAAATTAATACTTAAATGTATCTCCATTTTGTATTTTAGTATCCATTCTGTATTATTGCTTTGTTCTAAAAGAAACTCAAGTGCTGAATTTCTTGTTAAAGAAATTTGTAACAAAAATGACAGTTTGCATAGATGTTCTTGTGGTCAGCCTACTTCCCTGTTGAACTTCGCAAGAACAGAAGCTTCAGGAAACAGTTGCTTCTGTCCTGTAGAATGTCTAAATAAACGGTCTTTTGCGGTTAAGCGTGTCCGGTTGTTTGTGCAAAAGTGTTATTTTGAATTATGATTGGTGCAGCTGAGGGAGGTGACTCGCTGCCCATGCTATTTTGGCTAATAAATATCTGTGCTGTATTTCAATAAACTAGAGAACTTACCATTCGATACAAACAACGGTTTCTGTGTCAGAAGTACTTCTCTCGGCCGGCCTAATCTTTTATTTTCACAGGAGTGTCTATTATACCAGAATAGCAGTGAACAAGAAGTTGATAGGACTCACCTGAGTCCACGGGTGGGATACCCCCAACATTTTCTTGGTGTCGAAATCCCGGGAGGCTGATGACCGGATAGGGGTGCATCTGGAACCATCCAATGGCTGACAACTCCCAACTACACAAATCCGTACGGTAAGCAATTTTTGTCGGGCACTTTTAGCCAAAAATATGCTTCGTACTTGAGATTTGTCTGTCGGATGGTATGTCACCCCTCTTCCTGTCTACACGCTTCCCTGTAACCCTGTCTGTTCACATGGTATATTACTTATTATTTGATTGTTTTCAGTCTAATTATATTTTACAAAAATATGGTCCTTTCTTCTGTTTGGGGCATCACTGGTTGTATTGTATTCATTACAATTTTGTTGATGTGTTGCGTTTGGTGTCTGAGATTTGGTGTTAAATCTTGTTTAGAAGAAAGAGTCTTTTGTAGTACTTCGGTTTAAAATTTTGACTCCTTACACATTTAGAAATGGTCTGATTGATTCTAACAGTTACACAGTTTCAGTCTAACTGAAAGAAGTTGTGTTCTTTTTGGTCTGAATACTTGGTCTCTTCCTATATATTAAATAATAAGAAGTTATTATTTGTGGATTGAGCAGAATTAGGATACTCTCATAGATTAGTGGTGAAGATTGTAATTTCTTCTTGACTATGGGGGGTTCTGTCTCAAAAGCCGCCACTTCTGGGCAGAGTCCCGTGCAACGGGTCACTGACAGGTTTGGCAAGACGGCTGTGAAAGGTATAGAGAAAGTATTCAAAAGAGGTAACTTTGATAAGGATGGTAGTTTCGATGTAAAGAAATGGAAGGACTTTAGGTCCAACCATAAGCAGTGGATTGATAAACATAATCTTGCTGATGTTGTTCATATGTGGATTTTAATGAGTGAGGAATAAATGAAAATAGAGGAGAAAGAACAAAACAAAAGACAGGCAGAATTTACAATGTATAATTCTCCCACGTGTTATATTCCACCCGAAGCACTCCTTGCACCTCCTCCTTATAATAATCGACCCCCTACAAAGCCCCAGGAAAATTTGCAGAATATGTCACTACAATGCAGCAAATACACAGGGCTACTTGGAGTGATTTGGTAAATGTCTGTAGGAATAAATTGAGGTCTAATGATTTGATGGTATTCCAGATAACAAAAATACTGAAGATAGTGGTGTGTAATTTTTGAGGCGGCTCAGAAAATGGGTCATGGCTAGAAAAGCAAAAAGTCCCGAAGACTTGGGACCACAAGGGTCTAAACATTGTAGACAGTACTTGCATGAGATGACTGAGTATATCAGAAATGAAGGTTTAAATCCAATTGTGGAAGGAGCAGGTAAAAGGTTGTTGAGATTAAAATATATGAAGGGATTACGTCCTTCATTAGCAGAAGCTCTTAAAAAGACATGCCCTGCATATAAAACTCTCCCTCTAGATCAATTGCTAGAACGTCTAGAGGAGCAAAAGACAGAAAAGAAAGAGAAGGCAGGACGTAAGGTTTATGTTGTAAACACTGGTAAGAATTACCAGCCCCGTGATGGTAAGAGACATTGGATTAGTGCACAATCCGGGGTTTGCTTTGAATGCGGTAAAAAGGGTCACATGCGGCGTGACTGCCACCAGTGGAAAAATAAGCAGCAGGAACAGAATAGGAGCAGGGGGCGCCAAAACCAGCCCCTGCTGATTCCTCTTCTGATTGAAACATAGGCACCCCTGTCCTTACCTCCTCTGTCTTTCCCCCTGACCCATTGTCTGTTACTGAAAAGTATGTCACTCTTACTTTACCAGGGGGGTGGGATGTTAAATGTCTTGTAGATACAGGGGCAGACCAATCACTATTAAGAGAGGAGGATGTAACACCTCAAATGTATTCTAAAGGGAAAGTCAAAGCTACTGGGTTGACAGGGGCTCCTGTCGCTTTAAGAAAAACAAAAACTTTACCTGTACAAGTAGCAAATCATTCACAAGAGGTCCCAAATTAATGTATTGTCATCTCTACTTGCCCTAGGTGCTGATGTATTATCTAAACTGCAAGCCTCTATTAAGTATACTCCAAATGGTATTGTTTTCTCCACACCCCTGACCACTGACAAATGCTCCCAAGTTGCTGGAGTAGTGCTTTTATTTCTTAGTACAACCAACGGCAAAGAAGGAAAACTCCATCAGGATCACCACACTGTGGAAAACTGGTCTAAACTAGGAATCCCTGTCAAACTCTGGGCAACAGTAAAGACTGATGTTGGACGATTAAAAGTACAACCGTTGAGTCTACACATGAAACCAACCACTTTGCCTATTTCAGTTCACCAGTATCCACTCAGCTTACAACAAAAAGACGCTCTCACTGTACTGGTGAAGGACCTGGAAAACAATGGGATAATACGTAAGTGCAAATCACCTTACAACTCGCCATTGTTCCCTGTGAAAAAGCGGCCTCCAGAGGGATACACCACTGTCCATTTTAGAATGATTCATGATTTAAGAGAGATAAACAAAAGACTGGTAATACCTACACCCATTGTTCCTAACCCACATACTCTGTTGAACAGTATCTCTCCAAAAGTAGCATGGTTCACGGTCATAGACTTGGCAAATGCATTTTTCTCTGTCCCCATCACAAAAGACTCAGCTTTTTTTAGCTTTTACTCATAATGGACAGCAATACTGTTGGACGAGACTACCACAAGGTGGAGCCACGAGCCCGTCTGAATTCATGGCTGCAATGTCTGAAGTACTCAGAAGATGGCTCCCTCTCTACCAAGATGACACACAGCTCTTGCAGTACGTAGATGATCTTCTTCTAGCTTCAACCACAAAGGAAAGGTGTCATGAAGAATCTGTATCTCTACTTTATTTTCTGGCACAAGAAGACTGCAGAGTCTTACTGAGCAAACTGCAATTTGTAAGTACAAAAGTATTTTTTCTTGGACATTGTATCTCACAAGGCACTAGGCATCTCACCAGTGACAGAACAAAAGCAATCATGGAAGCACCCATGCCAAAGACTGTGTCGCAATACCGTGCTTTCATTGGACTCACTGGGTACGTTAGAGAATGGGTACTAGGAGCATCCCTTCTCCTGCAACCACTCTATGATGCCACCAAGAAGCAAGCAACTGAGGATGAAACATCCATAAAGAAACGCCAAGAATCTGTACAACTCATCAAAAAGGATATCTGCTCCGCACCAGCTCTCCCAGACTACCGTAAGCCTTTCAATTTCTTTTGTCATGAAACACAGAACCACGCCATGGGAGTCCTAACTCTGGACCATGGAGGAAAGCATAGACCCATCGCCTACTACTCCACACCTGGACAATGTGATAAAAGGATCACCTACCTGTGTCAAATCTGTAGCAGCTGCAACAATACTAAAGGATAAGTGTGCTGATGTTGTGCTGGATCATCCACTCATAATCCAGATACCCCATGCTGTAACTGAAATTCTCCACCAGGCTTCTACCAAGCATCTCTCTGCAGCCCGTCTCACGAAGTACTAAGTTGCCCTCCTCAGTGCCAGCAACATGACCATCAAAAGATGCACGGTCCTAAACCCGGCTACTCTACTTCCGTTTGATGTTGTACCTAACGGTACAAAAGGAGGGAGTAACAGTGACAACGAAGAAGAACATAATGAACATGACTGCCTATCCTTAATGGAACTTGAGGTAAAGCCTTCATGGAACCTGTCTGAAGAACCGTTACATAACCCAGATTTTTCTTTTTTCGTTGATGGGTCAAGCTATTTTGTTGATGGCAAACGGTATACAGGCTACGTTGTTGTCAGTCTCCATGAGGTCATTGAAACTGAACCCCTCCCTCCAGGACAATCGGCACAAGCAGCAGAACTAATGGCACTGGCAAGAGCACTGGAACTGGCAGAGAGGCAGACAGTGAATGTTTACACTGACTCTGGTTATGGATGGGGCATTGCACACGACTACTCTGCAATCTGGAAACAAAGAAACTTTGTAACCAGCACCGGATAAGCGGTCAGGAATGGTGAGTTGATACACAGACTGACCAGAGCATTCCAGCTACCAAAAGCAATGGTGATACTGAAAGTAAAGGCACATAAACAAGGCAAGTGTGAAGAAGAAAAAGGAAACGCCTTTGCAGACGAACAAGCTAAGAAAGCAGCTGTAATGCAACTACCAGTAATCTACATTCTTCAGCTAACAGCCCCAGAGCAACCTGACCTAAAGACTTTGCAACTCATGCAGCAACATGCATCTAAGGAAGAAAAGAAGGCCTGGCAAAAGATGGGAGCCATAAAATTGTCTACAGGACTTTGGCAGAAAGGTGAACAACTGTGTCTCCCTAGGGCTCTCTACTCTTGTCACAGTTGGCGGTAAATGCCGCCGGACTTACCCGCGGCCACGCTCCTCTGTCTCCATCGGCGTGCAGCGCTCCTGTCTGGCGGGAACTCCGGCTCATGGGCGCAGCCATGACAGTCCGCGGCACATGACCACTGACCACCAATCAGGTCACAGCAGCCGCAGCCATGTGACGCATGCAGCCAATCAGCCCTTAGAGAGGGCTATTTAAACCCAGGAGCCTGGTTCTCTCGTTACTGCTTGTTATCTAGCCTGCAATCAAGTCTGCTATCTAGTCTGCAATCCAAGTTTGCAATCCAGACTGCAATCCCAGACTGCAATTCAAGTTTGCAATCCAGACTGCAATCCCAGACTGCAATCCCAGACTGCAATCCCAGACTGCAATCCAAGCCTGCAATCCAAGTCTGCAATCCAAGTCTGCAATTCAAGTTTGCAATCCAAGTCTGCAATCCAAGTCTGCAATCCAAGTCTGCAATCCAAGTCTGCAATCCAAGTCTGCAATCCAAGTCTGCAATCCAAGTCTGCAATCCAAGTCTGCAATCCAAGTCTGCAATCCAAGTCTGCAATCCAAGTCTGCAATCCAAGTCTGCAATCCAAGTCTGCAATCCAAGTCTGCAATCCAAGTCTGCAATCCAAGTCTGCAATCCAAGTCTGCAATCCAAGTCTGCAATCCAAGTCTGCAATCCAAGTCTGCAATCCAAGTCTGCAATCCAAGTCTGCAATCCAAGTCTGCAATCCAAGTCTGCAATCCAAGTCTGCAATCCAAGTCTGCAATCCAAGTCTGCAATCCAAGTCTGCAATCCAAGTCTGCAATCCAAGTCTGCAATCCAAGTCTGCAATCCAAGTCTGCAATCCAAGTCTGCAATCCAAGTCTGCAATCCAAGTCTGCAATCCAAGTCTGCAATCCAAGTCTGCAATCCTGCACTCCAGCCCTGCACTCCAGCCCTGCACTCCAGCCCTGCACTCCAGCCCTGCACTCCAGTCTGCAATCCTGCCTGACTCCAGACCCGTTTACCTGCCTGAGTCCAGTCCGTGGTCCTGCTGTCTAGCCCAAGTGTACATCACTGACACCTTCTATGCGCTAACACTACCTAAGAGCACCCTGCTTCGTCTTTGAGACCCCGACTCCGCCCCCTGACCAGCCCACCAGTGGTTCCCACAGTCCTCAGGCCGTGATAACTCTCCTATGTTACAGGTTTCTCATGGACCAGACCACAAAGGCAAAGGACAGATTACTTCACAAGTCCAAGACCATTGGATAGCTCCAGGATTCTACGTGGCAACCAAGTTGTACTGTGATCAGTGTAGGGTTTGCGCGGAAAACAATCCAGGTAGGAGAACAAGAACACAGATGGGTCATATACCCAAAGCGTTATTCCCCTTTCAAAGATTACAGATTGATTACATACAGATGCCAAAATGTGGTACATATAAATATGTTTTGGTATGTACTGATATCTTCAGCAGGTGGCCTGAAGCATGGCCGGTTGCAAAAGCTAATACAATAACTACAGCAGAGAAAATCATTGCTGAAGTGGTATGCAGGTATAGGGTACCAGAAGTAATTCAATCAGATAGAGGTACCCATTTCACAGGTGAAATCATTCAGCTAATCATGAAAGATATTGGAATAACACAGGCATTCCACACCCCCTATAGGCCACAGGCTAGTGGGAGGGTGGAAAGACTAAATGGCACCCTAAAGTTGAAAATCCAGAAAGCTATGGCAGAAACATCTAGGACCTGGGTAGACTGTCTTCCTCTAGCCCTATGTGCGATAAGGACCACCCCGGGGAAAGAGACAGGTTATTCCCCTATGAGGTTTTGTTTGGCTCTAAACCTAAGACAGGATGTTACTTTCCATAGGAACTGCATGGAAATATGAAATCATATGTAAGGTCCCTTACCGATTATTTGTCTAACATTCACTCACAGGTACAATCCTCTCAAACTGATGATGAAAGTGTGCAACCGCATGGTTTGCAGATTGACTAGGTCTACTTGAAAGTACACGTGAGGAAGGCCCTGGAACCACGATACATTGGTCCTTACCAAGTGCTGCTGACCACACCCACTTCAGTGAAACTGAGAGAGAGAGATTCTTGGGTCCACGCATCCCATTGCAAAAAGACAAAGATAACAATTGAACCGCCCAAAGATGACTAAAGGAAGTATATTTCTTACCCTGATATATATGGTCAGCACATGTGTAAGACAGACTAGGATAGGGGCAGAGGTAAATGAGGGTTCCCAGGAAAAGTGTGAGGGACTCTCTTCCATTCCAGAGTGTATTTGTAAATATTGTGGTGCAAATCCTGAATTACGTTGTATCAAGTGGTGCAAATCCCCTGAAATGGCCCCTTCCAATGCACTGTTACACCTACATGAATCCCTAGGTAAAGCTACCAACAAAACTGACTGTTGGATATGTTCCCATGCCCCCATGCCCCCAAATCAGCCACGGGGGGAGGTTGAGTATTGAGTATTCCTATCCTACTAGAAGATCTGGCAACATGGATTGTTTGGTAACCCTTTCAAGCTGTTTGATGTCAAAAGTAATTTTAGAGACAGGCCACCACCTATGGAAGTAAGAGGGGTTGCAAGAGACATAGACTTTTGCATTGACATTCCTCCTATATCCTACGTGGATAACACTAAAAGGTACAAATATGTATACCATTCAGGAAGCCAAACAATTGGGATGGCTACCCTGTAATAGGTCCGACTCCATAATTACTAAAGGCATAGAGTTTACTTCTCATAGTACCCTATATCAGAAAGCACTCCGTAACTGCACATTGTTCCGGAAACTAGGAATCCGTCATTGGATCGTTGATGAGGGAGGTAGGAAGAGGATAGGGTCCATGGTGGCCTACACTCCACATGGTGGGACCCCATCCTGGGCAGTGCCCCCCAATGCTGATAAAACGACCTCCAACTGTTCGGTCAGACACACGTTAGAAGAAAATTATTTCAAAAACTCCCCAATCTCTGGAATGGTACCTTAATCGCATCACCTAAAGGGTTGTATTGGTACTGTGGTAACAAAGCGTTTAAATGGTTGACTCGGGGAGGGTTTTGCAATTGCACCATAGGTACACTTATCCCTGCAGCAGGACACATGACACATGAAGATCTATTGAATGGAATGATACACCCAGAGGAACATGAAGCAAAACATGTACATAGACACACAAGATCACTCCCTGAAAAGGATAATCTAGCTAAGTCATATGAGAAAGGTGAAGGTTGGACTATGCTGATGGCCTTCTTAAATGTAATAACTTTTGGCTCAGCAGGATGGGCAGATGGAAACACCGACATAATTACTTTAGCAGAGGTCATTGATAAAATCACACAAGAATATGATGCTACGTTTAAGTATTTGAGCAAGGAACTTCAGCAGTCAAGGTGGAAATCTTACAGCATAGATTGGTTTTGCATTATGTTACTGCTCAAAATGGTGGCTATTGTGTTACATTACAGACAGCGTCAGGCCAAGTTTGTTGTTCATTCATTACAAATGATACTGATGATGCTGTTGAAGTTGTGAACAGACATATGGCAGAGGTACAAAATAAGAAACATGAAATTATTCAAAGAAATAAAGATAGGTATGGGTTCAACTGGAACTGGGGTGGTATTGACTTCAGTTGGTTGAACCCCGCAAATTGGTTAAAAAATCTATCAGGATGGTTTATAAGAATTTTGATCTGGGTTGCACAAAATTGTAGGTTTAATTTTACTGTTTTATGTGTTAATCAAAGTGTTTTTCTGTTGCTTTTCATGTATAACCAAGAGGATTTCACAAGCGGGCAAATCATATAACCACAAGAGTTCAAAGAAAAAGATTTACAAAACTCTGAAGCGTGTTTTCAAAGATCCTGATACTGAGATGCAAAGGATTGATGAGCGTGAAGTTGCATTACAACAAGAGGCTGACAAACGCTCAGAAAAAGACCGCACCTCAGACCCCGAAACCCGCCTATAGAGAGGGCTGTTTTAGTCTCTCATGATAAACCAGGATCCTGTTGCACGGGACGGTCATTACCCTCCACCTGATCATCATAGACTCTAGGCAGGATGATTAGCATCAACTCGTGGAGAAAGACGTGCATGCTGACAGTATCGCCTACTATTGCCGGGGAGGGAGTCCTGGGTTATCCTCTGAGGAGGCAGGAGTTAATTTAGTATTAAAGGAGGGACTGAGAAAGGTGCCAATAAGTTAATACTTAAATGTATCTCCATTTTGTATTTTAGTATCCATTCTGTATTATTGCTTTGTTCTAAAAGAAACTCAAGTGCTGAATTTCTTGTTAAAGAAATTTGTAACAAAAATGACAGTTTGCATAGATGTTCTTATGGTCAGCCTACTTCCCTGTTGACCTTCGCAAGAACAGAAGCTTCAGGAAACAGTTGCTTCTGTCCTGTAGAATGTCTAAATAAACGGTCTTTTGCGGTTAAGCGTGTCCGGTTGTTTGTGCAAAAGTGTTATTTTGAATTATGATTGGTGCAGCTGAGGGAGGTGACTCGCTGCCCATGCTATTTTGGCTAATAAATATCTGTGCTGTATTGCAGTAAACTAGAGAACCTACCACTGGATACCAACATCTGTGTCAGAACCTACCATTTGATACAAACAACTGTTTCTGTGTCAGAAGTACTTCTCTCGGCCGGCCTAATCTTTTATTTTCACAGGAGTGTCTATTATACCAGAATAGCAGTGAACAAGAAGTTGATAAGACTCACCTGAGTCCACGGGTGGGATACCCCCAACAGGGGTTTCAATTCCTGAGTGGGGACCCCCAAAGACTGGACCAATTTAGAGTTCAAAAAGTTTCCAGCAACCAAGCCTATCCTCACCATCAGAGGCTCCAGCGAAAACCTGGCCCTGGTTTAGACTCCACGCCCTGGTGAGAACCCCCTTGGGAGACTAACATTATTACCGACCATCAAACTTCACGGCAATCGGCTATTTAAAGTCCACTCCTCCAATCAGCTACAGTAATCAGACTCACCTCCAGAGATTATCTTGCAGCTCGGAGAAACCAGGCACATAGAACCCAGAAGGGAACTTCATATGCTGCTAGGTTTACTCCTGCAGCATGTAACAGTTTGTAAATGACTTCCAAGGTAATTAATTTCTGCTGACAGCTCTCCCAAAAAGCATAAAACTTCTCAAACTTGCAAAAAAAAACTACTATTGGTGTTTATCAGTGGTAGTCTGCGAAACCATCCTCCAAACCCTAGCATAGTCAAGGGGACCACAATTTTATTTTGGTAATGCTGCAGAACATATAGTGAATTGATCACAAAATAAATATATGTGTAACTGAGATTAATACGAGGTGCATATAAGTTCTAAAGTCTCCTATTTTTTTTTCTTGAGAATGGGAGTATGTAGAGTTAGGGGTAGGTTTTAAAAGATGCAGGAAATCTTTACAGTTGTGGGAGACAGATAGAAGCACCATCCAGGTCATAGGATGTACGTGGCAACACCTGCTGGTAGGAGCATTTTAGGTGCTAAAAATGGCTTGGAACCATTGAGAAGAGATATGTACACTATATAAAATATGTTGTTTACATTCTCAAATCTAAAGATTAAGCAGTTAATGTGCCTGATCCAGAGCTACGAAATTGGCCGATTTCGAGCGAGCGTACGACCGTTTTTTTGCGTATTTTCGTACGAAATTTCGCACTGCGCATGCCCAGTATGACAGCTTCCGGTCGGCTGGACGACATGAGCGTATAGCGGTCGTATGGTGTGCGTATTTTTCGCTCGAGGGGCGTGCGTTTAATACGACGGTCGCCTGGGCGCTCGTTTTACTACACGGAGGCGGGGATAGCCATTTAAATTGTACAGTATGGGCGTGCTAAGCCCGTACGCTCAGCGTATTATGTGCGAAAATTCGTACGGCCAACGGTAGTACCCAGTGTAGGGTATAGCCGCCGTAAGCAGGTACTTTACTATGGGAGTGTTAGGGGCGTGCATGTTTATTCGCACGGTCGAACGTACGCATTCGCCCGCCGTGCGAAATTTCGTAGCTCTGGATCAGGCCCAATGGGTGTAGAAGCTACACATATATAAGTAGTACATTGCAAACAGGTGTAATTCCTAGTTACTTAAATAGTGACAAATGTAGGTCTAATAGACAATGATAAATAAAACATGCTATTTCTGTATATCCCATTTTAAAAATCTGTGAATTTAATGGAAACTCTTTTATTAGTTTAGTTAAGAGTCAAGAAAACTACACAAGTCTAGGTAGTAGGAGTTTTCTCCTGAGAATAACTGGTAAATTATGTGATTAATTATGAAGAATATGGGACAATAGAAAAAAAATAAGAAGCACTTCAAGAGTCTAAATTTTATTACGGTATAAATATTTAGTGGCAATCATAAAAATAGAAATAAAAATGGTTCAAATAATAACTATAACACATATAAATAGCTTTTGCACATAATTATCGGAGATTCCTGTACTGCTGCACCGCTGTACCCTTATATGAACACCATTTATGTAGAGAAAGTTTTTGCCTTATTGTGAACAACGGCAATCGCTACAAATATTGACGAATCCACAAGCCAATTTATGATGGGGAGCTTTCCTGCAAGACCCAATTACTACGGGTCACAGTGACAGAGCCTCTATAATAGAAGCAACAGAGTTGGACCTTTACTGTGTGAAAAAAGATATTGGGGAAGATAAACAATAATCAGCGCTACTCTGAATAATGTAGGTGGATAAGAAGTATTAGAGTGGAATAATGGTGTGAGGATGGGTAGGACAGATATAGGTATATTTAATGGGAGGGTAGGAGAGGGTACAAGTAGATATGACAGGGGTAAGAGTAGTAATTGGAGGACTTGGGATGATGGGGAAAAACACAACACAGGGGGTGACAAATGTATATCAATAGTCTGGTTGGGAGTGTTTGACAAAGTTCCACGGTGAGCAGGTTCAAATGTCCGTATTGTGTGCACTGCGGTCTTGATCTGAAGATACTCTTGGTAAGAAAACGAGAGACACAATAGTGTAATACTGTAACTTATTCGGGGTAGAAGGTAATGGTAGCTCTCACGTTAGAAGAGATGAGTCTCAGCCTGTGTAAAGGGGTCTTTTGGCGTCCATCTCAGGAGAGGGACCTGGTAACCTCTGGGTCCGCTGGTGCTTCTGCGGGATTCCAGTCTCACCGTGTGCCTGCTGGTCTGGGGTGTCAGACCAGCAGGCTGTAGTCTGTAGTCCTTGTGCAGCTGTGCGGTCGTCTCCTTTGTCGGGTGGTGCCGTCTATGGAGTGTAGGTTCTCCGTTCGGTCGGTGCTTGCTGCTGTCTCGAGTGTTGACTGTAGCCAGATCAGCTGTATCTGCCCGGCTCGTGGAACTCGGCAGCCGCGTAGTTGTGAGTGGAGTGCTGAAGATTTCCCGGGCTTCCCTGGGGAGCGAGGATTCCCCTGTCTGATGTCAGGGAGTCAGCTGTTGGGGGAAGCCTTGGGGAGACTCCAGAGTCCCATGGTGTTCCCTCCATTGGCCCGTGGGTATCTCTGGCGGTCACAGTGGTGGTGTGGAGATGTATAACCGGAGAAGGGAGGATTCCGGAGAGCTACTAATAATATTGGCTTGCTTTAATGTTGACTCACATTGAAGGTCGATGAGAATAAAACAAAATAAACAATGGTGTGGTGATAATAAAGTACCAATGCATTTCGTCAATTTCCTTGACTTCCTCAGGGGGTGAAAGTGTCAAAAGTGCA
>WWET01002261.1:0-10539 GCA_011038615.1 Limnodynastes dumerilii
CACACAGCTGATGGGATGCGTGCTGGATATTCAGCGGACTTCCTATGTATTAACAAATAAAAACAAGAGAGGGGGAGCTCGCAAAGGGTCTCCCCCCTCACAGTGTAAAAAACGTGGCTATCAAATAAACGAACAAATGGTCCAGATATAATAAGGCATAAATTTATTAACTACCAACGGTAAACACAATTTAACAAAAGTAAATAGATAAAACAGCAAATAAATAAAACAGCACAATCCAGCTAAAATATAGTGAACAGCAGTCAAGCGTACCTGACATGCAGTACCGCTCCAACGGTGGATCCTAATAGTTGTTAAACCCGGGCACTAGGACCGACCAAGCGAGCGGGCACGCTGACTGCTGGACAAAAAGAAAACACAACACCCGCCGACGCGTTTCGAATTGCAAAGAATTCTTTTTCAGGGCTCTCAGTTCATCGCATCTTTCTGGAGAGCCTTTTGCAAATGCTTGGGAATTCAAATCAACTTGTCCTCTGGATATCATCCCCAATCCAATGGTCAAACTGAGAGGGTGAATCAATCCCTGGAACAATATCTTAGATGCTACGTATCAAGTTGTCAGGATGATTGGTCCGAGAATATTCCATGGGCAGAATTTGCGTACAACAACGCTCACCACTCTTCTACAACTGTATCGCCTTTTTTTTGTGTTCATGGCCATCATCCCAGAGCTAATTCGGCTATTCCTGTCACCACCACCCCACACCCTGGTGTTAAGGGTACTGTCAAAAAGATGAAAGACATCTGGAAGAAGGTGAATCGTTGTCTCCATGCTACAGCCTTTAGAACCAAGACTAGAGTAGATCAGCACCGGGCTAAATGTAAATTCAGGGTAGGGAACAGGGTCTGGCTCTCTACCAAAAATATTAGAAATCGACAACCTTCCAGAAAATTGGGACCACGATTTATTGGACCATTCCGGATCATTAAAAAGATCAACCCAGTGGCCTTCAGACTCAACTTGCCTCGTAATCTTAGGATTCCTTCTATATTCCATGTTTCACTCCTCAAACCCATGAAGACATCTGTCACTTTCCATCAATCCTTTCCAGTCAAGAATCCACCCGTGTTAATCAACAATCAAGAGGAATATGAGGTGGAGGAAATCCTGGATTCAAAAAAAGTCAGAAACCAAGTTTATTATCTCATTCATTGGAAGGGATATGGTCCCGAGGAAAGATCCTGGATCTCTGAAAAGAATTTACATGCTGACAGATTAAAAATAAACTTTCACACGAAATATCCTTAGGGGTATTTAACTCCTCATTTAGGGGGGGGGGGGGGTACTGTTACATCTTCCTGCCACTCCTCACTGTGCTCCCGCTCTGGCCGACGCACTGCTTACCTTAGTTGCGGACATCACCGCAGACGCTCCATCACATGCCTCAGACGGCATGTAAACAAACTCCACGTGCGTCATGGCAGTCTGTCGGGCGTGCGCTTTCCTCCTTCATTGCTAGTTCCCCATTAGGGGAAGCACCTATCAGCGTTCCTCTGCTCCCCCTGTGGGCCAATCATCTTGTTGCAGCCTCTATTTAAATCTTCCCCTCTATGTGCCTGGCACCGATTATAGCTTCTGTCCTTAGTGCTATAGTCTGCTATATTTGTGTGCCTAGTGCTTTTGCCTAGTGATCTGACCGTTGATTGCCCATTATCCTTGCCTTATTCCTGCCTGATTTTTCGAGTGTGTCCAGTCCCTATTCTCCCTCCTTCGTGTATTCTCCTCTCCCATTTGCCAGCTCTTTTCCTGGAGTGTATGTCTGTGTTACCCCTTCGGGGGTCCCGCCATATGTTTGTGCGTGTGCCCTTGTCCGTCTAGTCCTGTCCTGTGAACCATCTTCCGTCTATCGTACCTGGTTCAGTCTTAATTGTCGTCCGTCGCAGGCCAGTTCCTTCCGACCTGCCTTGCTTCCTCTTTTCTGGAATTCACCTCTCTCCCTTTTTGGGTACTCACATTGGGTGTCTTACTTCTCTTTCCCATGGGTCTGGTTCAACGGGGCACGACCAGGTTATTGGGCTGCAGCCAATTCCATCCTCACCATCAGGGGCTCTGGTGAAAATCCCCTGATAATAAAGACCACGTGCGCTGGTAGTCGACTCGATCACTCTATCCCTTTCTCACGTAGTCACCTCAGTTCTCACCGAGGTAATCCCAGGGTACCACACCAACCTACTAATCTCTCTACGACCACTTCGGTTCTCATCAAGGTAAACCCAGAGTGTCGTAGCACATTGTAATTTTTGGCTGCTTTATTCTTGTATTGCATGTTATAATCACGCATTGGATTTATGTCAGAGATATTTTTTTTGATAGTTTAAAAAAATAAATGATTCCATATTATAAGGTATAAGATCCATCTCAGTAACAGTATCTATCACGGATAACGGCAAGCGCCACACTTACCGGACTCTGTGCAGGCCGTTTACGGTCCCCTCCCGACGCTCCGGTGCTCTGGTCTCACGAAGTCTGTCACTGACATAGTGACAAACTCCACTACTTACCCTGCAGCTGCCGCTTCCTGCTCTCGGCGTCCCACGTGGATTCCAGTGCCAAGACCGGTGGTACATTCAGTTCGTAGGCGCCGCCATCTTAGTTTGGGGCACATGCCTCTGATCCTCCACTGACAATGCTCCTGCAATTACTCTGGCCAATCAGCAGGTAGGGTGGGCTATTTCAATGCTGATCACCTTGTCTTCTGTGCCAGAACAACTAGTCCTTCTAGGTGCCTGGTTCTCCAGCTTCTGTATCCTGATCCAGTATCCTGATCCAGCAACCTTGCCTCCAGTCCGGTCCAGCAACCTTGCCTCAAGTCCGGTCCAGCAACCTTGCCTTCAGTCCGGTACAGCAACCTTGCCTCCAGTCTGGTCCAGCAACCTTGCCTCCAGTCCGGTCCAGCAACCTTCCCTCCAGTCCGGCCCAGCAACCTTGCGACTACCTTTACTACTCCATTTCTGCCAAGTGTGCCAAATTGGCACCGCCAGTTCTAAGACTGTCCTATCTGCGTGTGCCAAGTCAGCACAAATCATTTAGAGACTATTCCTGTACTTGTCTTGTGACTGTCTTTGCTATAGTGTGCCAAACTGGCGCAACGTGCTTTAAGTCCTCATTGAAGGACTTCGCTCAAAACAGATTATTGAGACTGTTATATCTTTGCTTTTGTCTATCTATGCACCAGTCCTATATTAAACCAGTTAACTTCCATTTTACACTGGCTCTATTGTCATACTCCCTGAAACCCAGGGCAGATCCCACAAATCCCTTGAACGTGACAGTACTATTGTATAACTTATACAATGATTCTGTTACTGAAATGGATCTCATACCTTATAATATGGAATCAGTTACTTTTTAAACTATCAAAAAAAAATCTTTGTGCCACATAAATCCAGTGCATGATTATAACAAGCAGCACTGGAATATATATATACAATTAATCTGTTACTTAGATGGATCTTATACCTTATAATATGGATTTTTTAGACCATGTCACAGCAATATTAGTATACTGTAAATCACAGACCATGATTCACAGTATACTAATATTGTTGTGACATTGTCTAAAAATCCATATTACAAGGTATAAGATCCATCTCCGTAACAGATTAATTGTATAAGTATTCAAGGGTGTAAAATTATATCAACCTTATATACTTTGAAATTAGCCCTCTATATCCCCAAAACATAGATCCTAGATGTACAAACAATATCAATTCAAATATATAATTATTATTAACATATACCTCATAAAAAAATAAGGTCCCATGTGTGCTATACATAGAGCAGCATCTTGAAAGTGTTTGGATATGTTATTTAATTTGATTGTAATTTATCTTTTATAGTTTTGTTATTACTTAGGTTTGATGTTTTTGGCCAAAATATTTAACTAAAGGACTCTTGGCTATAGAATTAGCATCCTGCTGTAAGGAACTGCTACTTAATTGCCCAATATGTTTTTTTGGCATATTTAGTTAGAACTTAGTTGTTTAAAGGGTTAATTTAATGAGGGTGATTAGGGACGGGTGTGGGTCCCCGGAAAGAACGGCCCTATTTTATTTTTTTTTTACATTTTGATTGCTGATACCTCAATGAGGTGCTCCATAAGGTAACCCTGAAAACTACCCCAACCCTTCTCCTAATTCTAACCCTAACCCTCCCCTTTCATTACCCTAACCCTAACCTTCCCTTCCCTGCAGCCTGACCCTAACCCATCATCTCCCGCAGCCTGACCCTAACCCTTTCTTCCCTGCAGCCTGACCCTAACCCTCCATCTCCCGCAGCCTGACCCTAACCCTCCCTCACCTGCAGCCTGATCCTAACCCTCCCTCCCCTGCAGCCTGGCCCTAACCCTCCCTTCCCGCAGCCTGAACCTAACCCTGGAGAGGTTACTCACCTTTTCTGTGGTAGCGGCGGTGGCAGTGGCGGTGGCAGCGGTGTTTCCAAAAAGGAATGGGTGAGTATGCCTATCGGCATACTCACCCATTCTGAAAAAAAAATTCTTAAATGGAGGGGTATTTGCAATAGGGACATTCGAAAGGGAACTTTCAGATTCCCCTATTTCGGAAATCCCTCATTCTATGCAGGGATTGCAACCGGTTAGGGTCCTGCCTTAGGAGTTATCGGTGCTGAGTCAAGTGATTAGTAGTTCAATAATCTTTTGGAGCTCCAGAGAGACACGAAAACACAACAGAGTGGGTGTATACAATGCTCTACTTTATTATCGGATATCACCATCTTTTATACCAGAAGGTAAGGAGGGAAAGGCTGTCCCTCTGGCGGTCCCTGAGTCTGTGTCAGGCTCTCGCCGCAGCTCTGCCTCTGGCTCTCTCCCTCGCAGCACGCACCGCGGGGAGACAGCCGGAGGCAGAGCTGCGGGGAAGAGAGCCAGACACAGACGCTGGGAGGGACAGCAAAGGTAAGTTAAATGTAGGATTTTTTTTTTTTTAAACACTCGAGTATAAGCCGAGGGGGGCTTTTTCAGCACAAAAAATGTAATTTACTGTTAGCTGAAGCTGATCAGTTATTAATAAATCTGGTGTCAACATGTCCCGTGGTTATGAACAAAGTGGTAACTTCCTCATTAGTTAAGACATGTCAGTAAAAGAGCAAGAAATACATTTGAACAAACATTGCCTTGGATATTAGCCAATTATTTGCCAATATTCCAGTAATTCTTTACACAGTAGCTTGCTAAGTTTCAAAAGATATACCTTTTTAGGCCTAGTTAGTACTTTCCACTCTATCAGAGTCTACCTTGACGTTGTGGCAGGCTTGATATATTTTGGCCAAAATATTCCACTGGGATGGGGGGGCTGACAGTCCTGGGCCCCACAATTTCTGATGGCGGCCCTACAAAGAGGATATGGCTGAATCATCAATGAAGTCACAATGCATAGGTTGTATATAGACTTGACAGAGCAGGTGTATCAAAAATTCTCTGCATCCACATCTGTATGTGTTTTACAATTATTTTTAGGCACATGCACATAGTTTTGCTAATGTGTTACAGGATAAGACTGAGGCAATCCTGAATTTGGATCAGGCCTTGGTGTGGTTTTCATTATCTTCTAATGAGAGGGATCAGTTTAGACCTTGGAGATTCCCAGTTAGATATGCCTCCTCTCAGTAGATTTAGGAATTTTGGATTGTAGATAGATGCAATTTGGAAATGATGATGAACAGCACACTGATCAGCCTATGCTGTTCCAGGAAACTGCTAAGGTCATATTAAGCTGTAATATTATCTCGTTAGCTAGCAGATAAAAAATGAAGCAATTTTATAACAAAATACTCCAGAATTTAAATGAACACAAATTAAGGAAGATAAAGCATCAAAGCTTACAACACCGCATGTTAAAGAAAGAGCGCTGGATCTTTACATGCAAACATTTCACAACAATATTAGTGGCAAAACATTTGATGAAGATGCTTTATGAAATGATCAGGTCTTGGATACAATATTTATACAATGTTATATTTATGGGGCAGATGAATTACTGAACAAAAAATGTACTACATTTACTAATATATTACTAATTTCTGTAATACCAGGTGGATGTAATGATGGGATTCAGTAAATATTGGGTCGGGGTGTGGGTCCCTGCTTACAAAGTCTGATTTTCGAAAAATCAGACTTCTCCCAGCTAGCTGGGAACTGGCTGGGATTTCGATTGCTATGCCTCAATATGGCATAGCAATTGATCCACGGAGCTCCGAAAGCTCCGTTCAGCTAAATGGTAAGTAAAAATTGTCCCTTCCCTAATTCTAACCCTAACCCTAACCCTAACCCTAACCCTAATCCTAACCTTCCTTTCCTGGCAGCCTGACCCTAACGACCCTCCCCTGCAGCCTGACCCTAACCCTCCATCTACCGCAGCCTGACCCTAACCCTCCCACCCCTGCAGCCTGACCCTAACCTTCCCTCTCCCCTGCAGCCTGACCCTAACCCTAATCCTAACCCTAACCCGCACAGATAGTTTACTCACCTGTTCCTGGTCCGGCGATAGCAGCGACGGAGGTACGGCGGAGAGATATCGCAGACGGCGGAAGGATAACGGTAATTGCGAAAATGAATGGGTAAAGTATGCCGAAAGGCTTACTCACCCATTCACAAAAAAAAGTAGAAAGCTATAAGTATTCGAAAATGGGACTTTCGAAAAAGAAACTTTCGGAAGTCCCATTTTCGGCAATTAGACTCTCGTACCGGAGAGTGTAACCGATTGGGCCGTACGCAGACTACCGAACATATAAAATATAAGTCCGGTGTTTATTGTTTTTTCCTACTGCGCATGCGTAGTACATTTTTTACGTTAGCTACGTATCTTTTTCTTACATTGATTGCGTAAATGCGGCCTGAATCAGATGTGTGGGGGAGTCTTGCTAGCTGCCTAGCCCACAACATTAAACAAAGAAGAATACACAGCGGAAAATTGTAATATTATACATAGATAGATTCACTGACAACCGAGAAGTCTAACACAATTTATTTAATCCACATATTAAAAAAGACAGAGCATCACATAATAATTCAATTTGTTGCCTCCTAATAATATAAATACTCAATTAAAATTGTAAATGAGGATATTAAAATTAATATAAAATATAACAAAATAAACACAAATAAATGTAACTATAAACATACAAATCCCAGTCTCACTTACAATTGGCTATAAGATAGTGACAGTAAGGGAATTTATAATTGAGATGGTTAAAGCCTTTATCATCTCTTATCATATATTTGCAAATATGTGTAACAGATGTTTCTGCATTTTATGTTACAGATAGAATGGTATAGTCTGTTACTGGTTAGTGGTGGCAGTGTTGCTGGGGCATTTTCTTTCCTTTGTTTCCATTTTGTGAGTATAATCTAGTAATTTATAAAATAAGTAAATCAGCAGAAACAACAGAAAAATAACGGATAAATAAACAGAGGTGCTAGTAATATAATATTAGTGGCAAAACTATAAGAAACCACCCAAAATTTGGGACATGTTGCTAATGGAATTTCAATGTTACAGTCAAAAGGTAAAAAGTGGCAAAAAGATTAGTCAGAACTAGTATAAAAAACAAGCAGACTTACATAGGGCTGGATACAGACTTAAGTAAGGGTTTGAAATTAGTTACTCCTGGGCTAAACCATGTTGATTGCAGGGGAGTCGTATTTCATCGGTTGCAAACAGTATTAGAGTTGAGAGGTGATGTTTCCAAGTGTGGGTCCCCGGTTAGAACGGCCCTATTTCGATATGCCTCGAGGAAGCATTGCAATCGATCCACGGAGCACCGAGCTTTCGGTGCTCCGAAAAGTAAGTAAAAATAGTCCCCCACTTCTTTCCCAAATTCTAACCCTAACCCTCCCCTCTCACTACCCTAACACTAACCATCCTTTCCTGGCAGCCTAACCCTAACCCTCCCTCCCCTGCAGCCTGACCCTAACCTTCCCTACCCCGTACAGAGAGGTTACTCATCTTTCCCTTGGTCTGGTGATAGCAGCAGCGGAGGGATATCAGCGGTGGAGGGATATCAGCGGCGGCAGAATTTGCGAATGTGAATGGGTGAAGTATGCCGATCGACATACCCGCCCATTCTGAAAAAAAAATTGAAATTGGTAAGTATTCAAAATAGGGACATCCGAAAAGGAACTTTCAGATGTCCCTATTTTGGAAATGGGACATTCTAACCGGGGACTGCAACTGGATGTTTCCTATCCCAAGCCTAAATAACTTGTAATGGTTTAGCCCAGGAGTAACTAATTTCACTTACTTAAGTCTAGATCAAGCCCATAGATAGTAACACAGGGGCTGATCCACAGCTGCTTCCGTTTGTTTCTCAGATGGAAGGGCAGCGGTTAGAACAGTGAGCAGGCAAAGAAAAAGGGGCGCACTATTGCCCATCTGCCTGTGTCTGCATTCGACTGCACTGTGCTAGTGGAGCAGCTTGTACCACAATATTTAAATAATATATATATTTTTTTTAGATGCCATCTATATGCTCTGTACGGAAACTGAATTCCACAATGAGGGGCAGGGTCACCCGCTATGTTTATGTGATACGCAAGGTGGGTGGTGTTATGCATTTAAATTGGTTTAGCCCTTACATATCACTAGTTAAGGTAGGGGTCCTGCACACATATCCGCACATGCGATTGTGAATCACAAATTCGCTCCTTTGCAGGGGCTAACTTACAAAAATGAAAACGAAATCAGGATCAGGCCTGTTATTTGCAATACTGTGGATCACAGCATTGGGAAGTGGGGGTGAATCTTGACAACTAAGAGTGAACATTGGGAGATGAGGCCTTGTGCATGACTTTATTCTAAATGAAATATGTAGTCACAAGATATCGGGTCGACTGCACTGTGCTAGTGAAACAGCTTGTACCAAAATATTTAAATAAGAAAAGGGGTGCTTTAATTTGATTTTAATTTTCATGAAAAAATTTTATTATTTCATTAATTTTTTTAGATGCCATCATATGACGGAATACCGCTACTATGTACATGATCCACTAAGCATTGGTTTTATACACGCTGCAAGCATTTAGAAACTGGCAGAGGCCCATATGGCTCTGACTGCGGGGAAGAGGACAATTCCAGGGCGGCCGTCAGACATTGTGGGGTCCCATGGGGGCTGGGGGCCCTGCAGACCTGCATTTACAGCTGGCCGGTACACAGGGAAATTCTTATCTGCGCATTGGCTGTCTCCCCTGGTGGCGGTCCTGGACACTTTCCTACGTTCAGTCAAGAGTTATGTGTTTCCAAACCCTCCAACATGACCCATTCCTTTAGGTACATTTTAATTCGCTCCTGAGCTTCCAACTGTCACTCACCTGGTTTAAATTAATTAACTAATATTTAAAAAACTTTTTTCCTCTTCAACAAAGGTGGTTACCATAGTAACTGACAGTTGGAAGCTCAGAAGCAGAGTTTTTTGTACCTTAATGGATCATGTTGGAGGGTCTGTGGTTCTGCGGACATCCCTGGGCAGGACATGTGGCGCATCCGCTATAACTCTGGATCAGATCCATAACAACATAGTTGATGAAATAAAAAAAAAGACACCAGTCCATCTAGTTCAAGTTATTATGGATCTCCTGTGATCCCTATCTTACAAATTGAAATTGATCCAAATGAATCAACCGCCAATCTGTTTTAATCTGGAAAAAAAAATCCCTCCTGGTCCAAGATGTCTTCAAATGTGATTTCAAATTGGTAGAGAGAACAATGTTATAATAGGCAATTAGTTAATAGTGCAGACAGCCTTAAACAGAAGCAGAGACAAATCTAACACTAAATCAATCACTGATTCATCAGTAATTCTAAGCAGTGGAAAGGGAAGACTTGACAACCAATATTAGCTGTTTAAACAGCTTATGACACATTACCACATCTGAATCTTTACAATGAAGTCAGAACGTATACGTCAATACAAGGAAAGTTTTAATTAACTAAACTGAAGGTGTTACAATTTCCACAAAATAGTTTTACTTTTTCATAACATTTTTGCCATGTACTATAAACTATGACCTTGCATAAATATAAGCATCTTGCAATCAGTTCCTTTGAATTATATTATCGTGATGTCAAGGTAATTATTAATTTTGGCTGATTAAGGTTAGCAGTTAATTAATTTATATAGTGAAATTTTCAAATTTTATTTTAATGATGATATTTAAAAAAGTAAACTTTTTAAAGTTTCTGATTTGATGAGCACTTCAAATAAGATAAATCAATTGAAATAAATACATCTACTCCTATTTTTCATTTTATAACCATGTTCTGTCCATAAAGACAGAACGTTATGAACCACACAAAGGGATGGGGAAATACAGGCAGTTGGACCTGATCTTCACTTACTTGACTTCTGGACGCTAGCAGGGCCGCCATCAGAAATTGTGGGGCCCGGGACTGACAAAATATGCAGGGTTCCCCCCCCACCCCGGAGGGATGGATATATTTTATATATACATATATACACAAAC
Organism: Limnodynastes dumerilii; assembly: GCA_011038615.1. Taxonomy (NCBI): domain Eukaryota; kingdom Metazoa; phylum Chordata; class Amphibia; order Anura; family Limnodynastidae; genus Limnodynastes; species Limnodynastes dumerilii. Next base: position 10,497 of record WWET01002261.1, read on the forward strand.
ACACATATCAAATGTTTGTGTATATACATATATACACAAACAC
>WWET01002261.1:43034-54476 GCA_011038615.1 Limnodynastes dumerilii
TCCCTGCATGCACCACTTGTCCATTACGTTTTACCATTGGCACCTTATTGTCTATTAATAACAATGGGCTGGATCCAGACCTTGTTAAGTGCATTAACTTAGTTACACCTGGGCTAAACCATGTTGAATTCAGGGGGAGTCAAGTTAATTGTATACTTTGCATGCAGGGATATATCTTTAAATTGCTTACTGCACACAGATACTGACCAGCTTTACTATCACACTGTTATTTAGACTTGGGATAGGAAACATCACCTCTCAACACTAATACTGTTTGCAACAGATGAAATATGACTCCCCTGCAATCAACATGGTTTAGCCCTTGAGTAAGTAAGTTCATGCACTTAACAAGGTCTGGATCCAGCCCAATGGGTCTGATTCAGGTCTCCGATCATATCTGTAATTCAGCATGAAAGAGGGGAGTGCACGGCCCTGTCATTACCCTCTTTCAGATGGAGTTCTGGAACCTTATGTGACCCCACTTTAACTTCTCTCTGCTGCTCTCTTCCCCAGCCCTTAATTATCATGCTTAACCAGGGGTTTATGCATGCAGACGTAAAGGGCTGACCCCCTTCCATGTAACATTTGTACTGATGTCAAAGGGACCTATGCAAGAGACTTGACAACCTCTTCTCTTTACCCCCTCTTCCATACCAACGCCTCTGGTAAAATAATTTCCAAATGAATAGGTTATTATTAGTGTAAAGATACCTATTTAAATGATACATTTTCAGGTATTTATATTATCCAGTTATTGTAAGCTAATGATTGGCAACAGTTAGTCCTAGATCCTTTTTAACCCTGGCCAGTGCTTTTGTTGTAAGAAAAAAGGTGCTGGAACCAGGGCCGTAACTAGGGGTGTGCGAGAGGGGCGGCCGCACAGGGCACAATGCTTAAGGGGGTATCTGTAAGTTAAAATTTAAGGTTAAATAGGTTTGGAATTCAGGGTCAGTGGGCACCATTTTCCTTTTTGCCCCTGGCGCTAATGTTTCTACTTACGACTCTGGCTGGAACTCACATCAACTCACACGCGACCACACGACCAATTACAAGCCGAGCAGTGCCACAAGCCGAGCAGTGCCATCACAATCAGCGCGGATGAAGTACACATGCATTGGACTTGACACACAAGCAGCCGCATGCACCGTTTTAATGATTTTGGGCCTGATCCAGACCTACACTCGTGAAATACTCTTGTATGTAGCGTATTTACGCCTCCGATGCACTCCTCTAAGCACTCCCCCTGTTCGTACTTACTTTTGCCGTCTTACGCTGAACAAACCCTACCCTAACTTTTCCACGCGTAGCCGCGGCCATCGACGCTTAGCACGCCCATACTGTACAATTAAAATGGCTCAACCCCATCCTTGGTGGGTATTTACGGCTTTCGTATGGCAGGCACGCCCCCTCGAGCGTTGTTATGAAGCTGGTACGCTCAAGGCCCATACGCTCACACTTTCGTAGCATAACATGAGCGTAACATTAACCCCCGAGCATTCGCAGTAAGTACAAATGTCCGTTTTTACGCCTTCGACCATCGTAAAAACGCACCCGAGCATAGGTCTGGATCAGGCCACCAAAACTTTTAAAACTTTATAAATTTGGAAAATCTGTTGAAAAAAAGTGCCGGTGTTCCGGTGCTTTCTACAATAAGAAAAGCACTGACCCTGGCTCCTTTCAGTGCTGGTCAGATTTGATTGTTAAAGTTTGTAAAACTTGCATAATAAATCTGCTGTCATGTCATTACATATAGTAGAGCAATCTACTTCTTTCATTAAATGTATTATTGTATTGTCTGCACTTACCAACAGTAAAAGTAACAGTAAAAATAATTTGTGGTATTTAAGTCAATTAGTGGCTCACATCATGTGGTCAGTAAAATTTTTTGGAAAAGATCCCTGTTTGTAGCTTTATACCCAGATGAAATACTGTGATCCCACATGAACAAATAATCGTATGCATGTCTTTTATTAAATGAATAGAAATTGTGATCATATTATAAAAACAAAAGAAAGCAATTATCACATGTGGGGTGCATACCAATTATTTTTTCATTAAGAACATTTGCTCTTCTGTAAGGGAAATTAAATGACTGTAGGCGTTGCAACTCGTACACAAATCATCTTTAATTGTACAACATAACAGAATTTCATCATTGTGTTTTTATTTTTGGAAAAAGAGAGATTTTCTTGTTAATTGTGGTTATTAAAATAAACCACTTCAGAAGAAAGGGATATTATAAAAACAAAAATAAATTAATTCGCCTGATACAGTTTAACCGAAAAGATGGGGGAAGATTTTGTCGATTAAAATTAGAAAATGCTGCTAATGAAAGAATCAGCATTACAGTAGAAAAAAAATATATACAATGCCAAGCCTTTTTAAGCCTTTGTGACTTAAATAAATAGAAAAAACAATTCATAAAAATAAAAAAGGGTTTAGGTAATTCTAAAAATGCTTTGTTTTTTACTTAAATTGTATTTAAATTGCTGGAATTCCTAGGGAAATTATTTAAAAAGTAAAACACAAAGTAAAAACAAAAAGGCACAAAAAACCACTCAAAACATTACACTATACAGATTTAAATAAAAAAAATATTATATCTGTTATCACTAGAGTTATTAAATAAACTACAACAAGCATTAAAGCTTATAACTTTGTTATTTTATATGTAATTACTATTAAATTATTTTAGTCTTGTGTGATATTGTTACTCAGAGAGATCTAGGACCGTATTCACATTTAAGATTAAAATTGCAACCGTTCTTAAATATATACAAGTGAAAAATCCTCAATGCCAATTCAGAGAAAATAAAGAACCTGGTTAACCCTGTGTCAGGAGTGCAACGTGAGGACGTAAGTGTCTTTCCTGCATATACTTAGATATGTGCGGACTTTGGACCGGATTCGGATCTTTAGTAAATGACCTATTAACCATGTGTAGTAGGTCATTTACACAATCTGCGTACGAATTAGGAATGTAGATTGCATCCTTGAGGTTTTTTAAAGACCATACAGAGTATTTTAAGTAGAAAGAGGCTGTGTTCTGCGGCCTCGGGGTCTGCTTAAGTAGAAGTGGGAGGGATTTTGATTAGCTGGGGAGGCGGGAAGAGGCAATGTCCGTGTGGACATTGCACGGATAGTTAAGGTAGCCCTATGGCACTCGTAAGTGCCATAAGGTATCTAAAAACAAGGGACGGGATAGGGGCAGGATGCTGTGAATCGGTCGTGCGTTTAGGTGCTTAAAATTGCTTATGATTCAAAGATACATCACTAAATGCACTGATTAGACTTTGGAAAAATTTAAAAAAATAACTTTTTTTTTACTAAAAATAGCACATACTCTAATTAGCATATGTAAACACAAGTAACCATTAAAAATACAATTTGAAATAAGAATAATTATGACATACTTTACAATACACAAAACACAAACAACCAATACAGTTATAAATAAGTAAATGTAATGGTGTTTGTTCACAAAATTTAATATTAATAAATACATTTTATAACAAACCTTCTCAAAGTATAGGCAAATAATGGCACCATTACCAGGTTATGGTCTTGCACAAAATGTAAAATCAGCATAGGATTAAATAAACGTGCCTTTATTTTATTTTTATTATTTCATTTAAAAACACACATCCATTGATTATAAACACGCAGCAGGTGTGGCCTGGATGAAGTAAGAGAAGACACATGGCCTCACAGCAAACAATACAGTTCTTCAATACAGTTCTAGAAGTGGTCGAGGGCTACCTTAGCTTTTCCCCTGTGTATGTTAGTATATGCAAGGCCCTCTTTCTTGTGCATCAGTACTAACTCTTGAGGAACTCCAATACTGTACATTAGTAGCCCGTGTGCTGCTCATGTGCATTAAGTCTTGATCCTCTAGCCACACATGTGGGGGCTCATTCCATGCCGATGCGTTCATCAGTCCTAAGTCAGACGTTCATGTATGTAATCAGTCAGCCATGGTTTCTGTGCATATATTTGGGTTCTTGGCATGCGCAGTTTAACTGATCGTAAAAATATGCACGTAGATTCTACACCTACTTAAGTGGGAATACGGTACCTACTGCCTATGGAACTGAAAATAATCTATTTATAAAAGGTAACAGCTCACTGAAAGCACATTCTTTAGTTAAAAAATTAGCAGAAAGCTTTTGCCACGATATAAAACTGAATCTATTACTTGTTTCTAAGCCTATTGATATAGTAATCAGTCCCATGATAAATACAATATATTTATAATTAAATGACAAGTACAATTATCTTTGTTTTGCTGAAGCAATCATTTCTTGGTTGCATTTCTCACAATTTTTGCTTCTTGTTGCTCAATTGGATCTACAATTATTACAGTAGCTCCAGAAAAGCAGATCACTAATATTGAAACAAACACATGTATTTGCATCATTTCATTCTTTCATCATCTTTTGGTTGTATATTCTATATAATGCAGTCTGTACTGTGTGTCTTGTCTGACACATATATTTAAAGGTTTTAGGTTTTACATGACTATAGGCTATTTTGATGTGCAAGATAGTTAGGTAAACTATGAAAAGAAAGGTGTTTTTCTTCAAATTTTCTCTCAACCTGGTTCTTCATTTTATTTAATTGTTATTATAATTATTATTATTATTATTAATGCATTTATATATGCAAAGTAGGTTTATTTTTTCTGTTTTTTTCTGTAATTATTTGCAGTTGTTCAGCTAATATAAGTAACAATAAATCTGTTTTATTATGTTGCACATAAGACATAACTAATATTAGTAACAATGGGTCGTATTTACAGATCCGTTTTTGTGCGGAGTTATGTGCGTATTTTTAGGATCGGAGTAACTGCGCATGCGTAGTAACTTTATTTACACTATTTACGTTGAATTTACGCACGGAAGTCCATTAGGCACGTACGTGTGAATCGCATTTGGGGACATACGTGCGGCGGGGGGTGGTTGAAATCCGAACAGACAAAGTTATGTGAAAGTGGGTGGGGGGAGGCATTTAAATGACCATTTCAGGTTGCTGTAAGTTACATATGCTTGTATGTATTCAGTTCATACACATATAGAATAACACTCACTGGCCAATCAGATTTAAGCTCTTGTTTTTATAATAGACTTTAGAAATTTGACACTGTGCATTACACTGATTTCAGTAAGCTAAAACAAGGCTTTGTGATGTCACTAGTGAGGTAATGGGAGGAATACTAATAACTTAACGGTAATGAAAAAAACATTAAACTGTTTGATTTTTATCTTTAATGTTGTGTAATAAACACATATTTAAAGAGTGTTCCATTTTATGATGGTTTTTGTATCTGTTATTGGCAGTGGCAGATGTCTTCCGCTTTAAAATATTTCCCCCTTATTAATAGACCTAATATTTTTTTAAATTATTTTTAAAGCCTTAATTAAGTAAATTCAGTTTAGCCCATATGTCAGTTGACAAAGCAATTCTGCAAAACTGAAATGGATATATAAAAGAGATTCACAGTTGTACAAAGACTTGTGTAAGAGGGTGTGTGAGTATGTACAGTACGGGTGTTTGTGCACATTGCAAATGATCCAAAATTGCAGTGGCTTTAGGCTTATCAATCTATACTTGCACAACCCAAGGTATAGCTACTAATGATGGGCCAGATCCAGACCTACGTTTCTATCACGTTTTCTAGCGTAACGTATTTACTATGCACTCCCCTTAGCGTGTCTGTTTTCTCATACTGCACATAGGACATTATAACTAATATTAGTAACAATGTGTCTGTTTTCTCATACTGCACATAGGACATTATAACTAATATTAGTAACAATGTGTCTGTTTTCTCATACTGCACATAGGACATTATAACTAATATTAGTAACAATGTGTCTGTTTTCTCATACTGCACATAGGACATTATAACTAATATTAGTAACAATGTGTCTGTTTTCTCATACTGCACATAGGACATTATAACTAATATTAGTAACAATGTGTCTGTTTTCTCATACTGCACATAGGACATTATAACTAATATTAGTAACAATGTGTCTGTTTTCTCATACTGCACATAGGACATTATAACTAATATTAGTAACAATGTGTCTGTTTTCTCATACTGCACATAGGACATTATAACTAATATTAGTAACAATGTGTCTGTTTTCTCATACTGCACATAGGACATTATAACTAATATTAGTAACAATGTGTCTGTTTTCTCATACTGCACATAGGACATTATAACTAATATTAGTAACAATGTGTCTGTTTTCTCATACTGCACATAGGACATTATAACTAATATTAGTAACAATGTGTCTGTTTTCTCATACTGCACATAGGACATTATAACTAATATTAGTAACAATGTGTCTGTTTTCTCATACTGCACATAGGACATTATAACTAATATTAGTAACAATGTGTCTGTTTTCTCATACTGCACATAGGACATTATAACTAATATTAGTAACAATGTGTCTGTTTTCTCATACTGCACATAGGACATTATAACTAATATTAGTAACAATGTGTCTGTTTTCTCATACTGCACATAGGACATTATAACTAATATTAGTAACAATGTGTCTGTTTTCTCATACTGCACATAGGACATTATAACTAATATTAGTAACAATGTGTCTGTTTTCTCATACTGCACATAGGACATTATAACTAATATTAGTAACAATGTGTCTGTTTTCTCATACTGCACATAGGACATTATAACTAATATTAGTAACAATGTGTCTGTTTTCTCATACTGCACATAGGACATTATAACTAATATTAGTAACAATGTGTCTGTTTTCTCATACTGCACATAGGACATTATAACTAATATTAGTAACAATGTGTCTGTTTTCTCATACTGCACATAGGACATTATAACTAATATTAGTAACAATGTGTCTGTTTTCTCATACTGCACATAGGACATTATAACTAATATTAGTAACAATGTGTCTGTTTTCTCATACTGCACATAGGACATTATAACTAATATTAGTAACAATGTGTCTGTTTTCTCATACTGCACATAGGACATTATAACTAATATTAGTAACAATGTGTCTGTTTTCTCATACTGCACATAGGACATTATAACTAATATTAGTAACAATGTGTCTGTTTTCTCATACTGCACATAGGACATTATAACTAATATTAGTAACAATGTGTCTGTTTTCTCATACTGCACATAGGACATTATAACTAATATTAGTAACAATGTGTCTGTTTTCTCATACTGCACATAGGACATTATAACTAATATTAGTAACAATGTGTCTGTTTTCTCATACTGCACATAGGACATTATAACTAATATTAGTAACAATGTGTCTGTTTTCTCATACTGCACATAGGACATTATAACTAATATTAGTAACAATGTGTCTGTTTTCTCATACTGCACATAGGACATTATAACTAATATTAGTAACAATGTGTCTGTTTTCTCATACTGCACATAGGACATTATAACTAATATTAGTAACAATGTGTCTGTTTTCTCATACTGCACATAGGACATTATAACTAATATTAGTAACAATGTGTCTGTTTTCTCATACTGCACATAGGACATTATAACTAATATTAGTAACAATGTGTCTGTTTTCTCATACTGCACATAGGACATTATAACTAATATTAGTAACAATGTGTCTGTTTTCTCATACTGCACATAGGACATTATAACTAATATTAGTAACAATGTGTCTGTTTTCTCATACTGCACATAGGACATTATAACTAATATTAGTAACAATGTGTCTGTTTTCTCATACTGCACATAGGACATTATAACTAATATTAGTAACAATGTGTCTGTTTTCTCATACTGCACATAGGACATTATAACTAATATTAGTAACAATGTGTCTGTTTTCTCATACTGCACATAGGACATTATAACTAATATTAGTAACAATGTGTCTGTTTTCTCATACTGCACATAGGACATTATAACTAATATTAGTAACAATGTGTCTGTTTTCTCATACTGCACATAGGACATTATAACTAATATTAGTAACAATGTGTCTGTTTTCTCATACTGCACATAGGACATTATAACTAATATTAGTAACAATGTGTCTGTTTTCTCATACTGCACATAGGACATTATAACTAATATTAGTAACAATGTGTCTGTTTTCTCATACTGCACATAGGACATTATAACTAATATTAGTAACAATGTGTCTGTTTTCTCATACTGCACATAGGACATTATAACTAATATTAGTAACAATGTGTCTGTTTTCTCATACTGCACATAGGACATTATAACTAATATTAGTAACAATGTGTCTGTTTTCTCATACTGCACATAGGACATTATAACTAATATTAGTAACAATGTGTCTGTTTTCTCATACTGCACATAGGACATTATAACTAATATTAGTAACAATGTGTCTGTTTTCTCATACTGCACATAGGACATTATAACTAATATTAGTAACAATGTGTCTGTTTTCTCATACTGCACATAGGACATTATAACTAATATTAGTAACAATGTGTCTGTTTTCTCATACTGCACATAGGACATTATAACTAATATTAGTAACAATGTGTCTGTTTTCTCATACTGCACATAGGACATTATAACTAATATTAGTAACAATGTGTCTGTTTTCTCATACTGCACATAGGACATTATAACTAATATTAGTAACAATGTGTCTGTTTTCTCATACTGCACATAGGACATTATAACTAATATTAGTAACAATGTGTCTGTTTTCTCATACTGCACATAGGACATTATAACTAATATTAGTAACAATGTGTCTGTTTTCTCATACTGCACATAGGACATTATAACTAATATTAGTAACAATGTGTCTGTTTTCTCATACTGCACATAGGACATTATAACTAATATTAGTAACAATGTGTCTGTTTTCTCATACTGCACATAGGACATTATAACTAATATTAGTAACAATGTGTCTGTTTTCTCATACTGCACATAGGACATTATAACTAATATTAGTAACAATGTGTCTGTTTTCTCATACTGCACATAGGACATTATAACTAATATTAGTAACAATGTGTCTGTTTTCTCATACTGCACATAGGACATTATAACTAATATTAGTAACAATGTGTCTGTTTTCTCATACTGCACATAGGACATTATAACTAATATTAGTAACAATGTGTCTGTTTTCTCATACTGCACATAGGACATTATAACTAATATTAGTAACAATGTGTCTGTTTTCTCATACTGCACATAGGACATTATAACTAATATTAGTAACAATGTGTCTGTTTTCTCATACTGCACATAGGACATTATAACTAATATTAGTAACAATGTGTCTGTTTTCTCATACTGCACATAGGACATTATAACTAATATTAGTAACAATGTGTCTGTTTTCTCATACTGCACATAGGACATTATAACTAATATTAGTAACAATGTGTCTGTTTTCTCATACTGCACATAGGACATTATAACTAATATTAGTAACAATGTGTCTGTTTTCTCATACTGCACATAGGACATTATAACTAATATTAGTAACAATGTGTCTGTTTTCTCATACTGCACATAGGACATTATAACTAATATTAGTAACAATGTGTCTGTTTTCTCATACTGCACATAGGACATTATAACTAATATTAGTAACAATGTGTCTGTTTTCTCATACTGCACATAGGACATTATAACTAATATTAGTAACAATGTGTCTGTTTTCTCATACTGCACATAGGACATTATAACTAATATTAGTAACAATGTGTCTGTTTTCTCATACTGCACATAGGACATTATAACTAATATTAGTAACAATGTGTCTGTTTTCTCATACTGCACATAGGACATTATAACTAATATTAGTAACAATGTGTCTGTTTTCTCATACTGCACATAGGACATTATAACTAATATTAGTAACAATGTGTCTGTTTTCTCATACTGCACATAGGACATTATAACTAATATTAGTAACAATGTGTCTGTTTTCTCATACTGCACATAGGACATTATAACTAATATTAGTAACAATGTGTCTGTTTTCTCATACTGCACATAGGACATTATAACTAATATTAGTAACAATGTGTCTGTTTTCTCATACTGCACATAGGACATTATAACTAATATTAGTAACAATGTGTCTGTTTTCTCATACTGCACATAGGACATTATAACTAATATTAGTAACAATGTGTCTGTTTTCTCATACTGCACATAGGACATTATAACTAATATTAGTAACAATGTGTCTGTTTTCTCATACTGCACATAGGACATTATAACTAATATTAGTAACAATGTGTCTGTTTTCTCATACTGCACATAGGACATTATAACTAATATTAGTAACAATGTGTCTGTTTTCTCATACTGCACATAGGACATTATAACTAATATTAGTAACAATGTGTCTGTTTTCTCATACTGCACATAGGACATTATAACTAATATTAGTAACAATGTGTCTGTTTTCTCATACTGCACATAGGACATTATAACTAATATTAGTAACAATGTGTCTGTTTTCTCATACTGCACATAGGACATTATAACTAATATTAGTAACAATGTGTCTGTTTTCTCATACTGCACATAGGACATTATAACTAATATTAGTAACAATGTGTCTGTTTTCTCATACTGCACATAGGACATTATAACTAATATTAGTAACAATGTGTCTGTTTTCTCATACTGCACATAGGACATTATAACTAATATTAGTAACAATGTGTCTGTTTTCTCATACTGCACATAGGACATTATAACTAATATTAGTAACAATGTGTCTGTTTTCTCATACTGCACATAGGACATTATAACTAATATTAGTAACAATGTGTCTGTTTTCTCATACTGCACATAGGACATTATAACTAATATTAGTAACAATGTGTCTGTTTTCTCATACTGCACATAGGACATTATAACTAATATTAGTAACAATGTATCTGTTTTCTTATGCTGCACATGAGACATTACAAGTAATATGGTCGCTTACATTAATGCATACTTCCTGAAATGGAAAATGAACCAGATACTTATATAAATAGGCAAATACAAATTTAAATAGAAGCTGAGCAGATCTGTATTGTTAGTAGCTGGCATGTGAAGCATAGCCATAAATAAACATCATCTATATAACTGCAATTATCTTAATATACATTGTGGCTCATATTGTGCATTTTTGCCTGATATCAGATTAGTTGGATTTATTTGTATTTTTATTTTTATTTTCACCAACTCTTCACTGCATATTTTTAGTATTTTAAGTGTTGAACTGACTAGGGTCAGGTGGAGGCTAACGTATGGAATATGAGATTCACAAGTCTATATGTAGGGGAGCAGGGCACTCCCCCTCCTCCACTCATGGGGATAGAAACAGGGAGATGGATAAAATTTAAGAATTTATTGGTAACAAAACTTCTGTCATTTAATGGAAT
>WWET01002261.1:54503-67867 GCA_011038615.1 Limnodynastes dumerilii
GCAGGAAATCGTAATGGCTGATAAAAGATGGTAAGTACCTGGGTATATGGCAAGACCTGTTTGGTCCTGGAAATGGTGAATGGCTCTCTCTCTGCCGGCTTGACTGATGTGTTTCAGGCTGAACGTAGCCCTTTCTCAAAGTACTGTCACACGCGTCAAGACCAATCATCTCTGTGAGGGAAGAGCACTACAGGTCCCAACACGGATACCATCACCAAGACTTTTTATGGAACCTATTGGCTTTGTTGGGTGTGGGTCTGCAAGGAGAACGGCCGTATTTCAATAGGGCCGTTTTCTCCCAGCCAGTTTCGAACTGCCTGGGATTTCGATTGCATATGCCTCGATGAGGCATAGCAATCAATCCACGGAGCACCGAACGTAAGGGAAAAAACTACCCCAACCATTCCCCTAATTCTAACCCTAACCCTCCCCTCTCATTACCCTAACCTTCCCTTCCCCGCAGCCTAACCCTAACCCACCTTTCCCTGCAGCCTGACCCTAACCCACCATCTCCCGCAGCCTGACCCTAATTCTCCCTTCCCTGCAGCCTGACCCTAACCCTCCCTCCCCTGCAGTCTGACCCTAACCCTCCTTTCCCCGCACCCTGGAGAGGTTACTCACCTTTCCCTGCGGTAGCAGCGGAGGCGGGATAAGGGCGGCAGTGTTTCCGAATCAGAATGGGTGAGTATGCCAATCGGCATACTCACCCATTGTTAAAAAAAAATTCTAAACTGAGGGGTATTCAAAATAGATATATCTCATTAAAATCCCATTACTACTAAAATAAATACTAATAAGATGTTTCAAAACTATAATTTTATGGGTGCATCTTATTGTGTCAAAAGGCAAAGAGCCAGTATCAATAATTATTTATCTTCTTTTCTAGAAATGAATCTAAAATAAATGGTACTTTGTGCCAGGGATTGTATTTAACAAAGGGTATTTCATGTTTAATTAGATTATTCACGCTTTATTGTGCAGGAAGTTAAATTTGCTCACTAAGGAATCATACAAACTGTCTCTGTTTGATTAACTTTGATGTAAATGACTTACTTTGTGGGGCTGCTTGAGGGAAAGTTATACAAATCTGTAAAACTCAATAAAGGACATTTGTCCACCCCACTAGAGGACTTCGCTTGTAAAAAAACAGCTCTCTTAACTTTGAGATTTGGGCATTTACCACTGATGTCAATGGAATCAATCGGACCTCTTCTAAATTATGAGTGCATACAACAATCTATTGTAAACTGTGAGATAATTATTCATGTGCTGTTTTGAACACAGTGAAGTTCGAGCTTGTGAAACACATGACTGTAATGATTTCCAAAAATGGGTCTCTGAATGTCTTTTGCCAATACAAACATATTTCTGTTCCCTGCTTATGCATTTGATCTGCAAATTTCAGTTGGAAAACAAAATGCCTGACATCACAGCGTGAGAATAGAAAAAAAATATATATTTTTACGATTAGTCTGACATGCAAAAGAAACAGTTATTTCCTTGTCTGTTACCAGAAACTTGAATATGCATCCCATTAAATCAATAAGAACCTATGACATAACTGAGGCATGCTGTACTTTGAAGCTTTGTAAATAATATACTTCAGTTCATACACATATAGAATAACACTCACTGGCCAATCAGATTTAAGCTCTTGTTTTTATAATAGACTTTAGAAATTTGACACTGTGCATTACACTGATTTCAGTAAGCTAAAACAAGGCTTTGTGATGTCACTAGTGAGGTAATGGGAGGAATACTAATAACTTAACGGTAATGAAAAAACATTAAACTGTTTGATTTTTATCTTTAATGTTGTGTAATAAACACATATTTAAAGAGTGTTCCATTTTATGATGGTTTTTGTATCTGTTATTGGCAGTGGCAGATGTCTTCCGCTTTAAAATATTTCCCCCTTATTAATAGACCTAATATTTTTTTAAATTATTTTTAAAGCCTTAATTAAGTAAATTCAGTTTAGCCCATATGTCAGTTGACAAAGCAATTCTGCAAAACTGAAATGGATATATAAAAGAGATTCACAGTTGTACAAAGACTTGTGTAAGAGGGTGTGTGAGTATGTACAGTACGGGTGTTTGTGCACATTGCAAATGATCCAAAATTGCAGTGGCTTTAGGCTTATCAATCTATACTTGCACAACCCAAGGTATAGCTACTAATGATGGGCCAGATCCAGACCTACGTTTCCATCACGTTTCCTAGCGTAACGTATTTACTATGCACTCCCCTTAGCACTCTCCTCGGCCTCACGCAGTTTAGCCGTGTTACGCTTTCAAAACCTTACCTTAACTTTTCCAAACGTAACTCCCGATGGCCATAATGGCTGCACATACTTACATGCCTAAGTACGCCCATACTGTACGATTTAAATGCCTCTGCCTCCGAAGCGTAATTACGGTTGTCGCATGGCTTGCGCGCCCCTTCGTATGTAGTTATAATGATGATACGTGACTGGCCCTTATGCTCTGAGTTACGTGGCGTAACATCTGCCATGCACATGTGCAGTAATTACTAATGTGCGCTTTTACACTAGCGGTTAGTGTAAATACACTAGCAGACGTAGTTCTGGATCTACTCCGAAATGACTATGGGCTGGATCCACACTTGATAACACAAGGGGACTTACGCAAGTTGTTTGCGTAAGTCCTCTTGCTGCGCATGCGAACAGAGTTCCGTCTGCATGGAGAGGCCCATGGGTGGTCCTTGACTCTGAATGGCAAAATCCTGCAACAAAACAGATTAGGCAAACAGGGTGACGGTAAGCGGATCCGCAAGGATCTACCTTTGTAGGCATGCTGATCCATGCAGATAAGTTACAGGTGGGTTATGGACACGAGAGAGGGGAGTGACACGGGAGTTCACTCCCCTCTTCCACGTGGACGCACGTACGGAAGGTGGGGGTCTGGATCTGGTCCTATATCTTTTTCAAAGGATGCATTCACTGCAGCCACCCAGATAGAACTACAAAAGGTGACTATATTGCATATAACACTGAATCAGTTTTCCTGTTTGACCATATTCTCAGAAGTCTCAAACTATTAAATGACAATGTTTAGTTGATTAGTTGATTTCTAAGTAGCTTTGATTTATGTTATGTGCTGTTTACTCCAACATTAATTCATTGAGAGTAAAATCCATGCTTACTGTGTGCTGTACAGATTATACACGAACCAATGGATTCATTTGGCAGCACTTGTAAAATTTCATTTTGGATCAATATTAAACTCCGTCATAATGGCCAAACTAAAGTGCTTCGGATGCTTGGCAAGATGTCTTATCCTTCTCCTTCAGCTCTGTTTAGAGGACAATATGTGATGTTTATTAAGCACTACTGTATAAAGCAGGCTTGGCCAACCTGTGGCTCTCCAAGTGTTGGGAACCTATGAGTACCAGCATGCTCTGTCGGGTATCAGCTATACCTGTGAAGTTAGGCAGATGGGCAGAAGGGCACAAGTCAGTCAATGTGTGAAGCTACTAAATCAAAAGTTAAAAAAAGGCTGTAAGCTCAGGTTGAGGAAGTCTATTGAGACAAAATGCGTTGGTGTTAGCTTTAACATTTTAAGTTCCCCACCCCAGCAACTCCAAGTGAGAAGCAAGAATCGCAATAGAGAGAGCTGACGGAAAATGCATATATTTTAAACAAGCGTTTTTTGACATTTATTCTGAATGTCACACACTCATTGGGCCGTATGCACAACATATATCCTACTGCGCATTCATGGTACACTTTTAACGTTATCTACGTATCTTTTCCTTACATAGATTGCATAAGTGCGGTCTTTCAGTCCACATTTACGCAATCTACGTAAGGAAAAGATACGTAGATAATGT
The DNA here is from genome assembly GCA_011038615.1 of Limnodynastes dumerilii. Classification (NCBI taxonomy): domain Eukaryota; kingdom Metazoa; phylum Chordata; class Amphibia; order Anura; family Limnodynastidae; genus Limnodynastes; species Limnodynastes dumerilii. Next base: position 58,356 of record WWET01002261.1, read on the forward strand.
AAAAAGACAAAAAACTGTTTTAATGGCGCTATCCTAATATTACCAGTTTAAAATAGCTATGAACGGTCAGCTGCTATTTAACAATAGGGGACCACCCTATATACAGACAGAAAAAAGAATCAATAGTCAATAGCACTGTGACTCATCCAAAGGCTACAAATTACATTTATTATATAATTAAAAATAGCAAACAATCGATATCTTAATATAAAACAAGTACCATGGAATTTAGCATTTAGACATCGATGATAACATTTAAAAAGTAATATACATGTAATACCAACTGCTGGCAAAGTGAACTCAGATATTGAAAAGACTGTAAGGCTACAGGTCTTATATACTTTCCCCTTCTCAGTCCTATGGACACAAATGGCAACTATGTTGCAAGCAGCGATTCCACTGAAGAATTAAATGAGTAGTGAAAACATTAGCAATGGTTTCCCAGGAAAGAAAAGCAGGTAACTTCAAGTGCACAAATAAAGATTTTACAGACCGGTCGATGATGTTAGTAGATACTGCTTTCCGTGGTTGTAGCCGCGGCGTCCCGCTTGCTACTATTAGAACACGTGGTTTGTTCGGAAGCGAATGAACCCACGTGTAGCTGTTGGCGCTCCCTGATGGTAAACACGAAGTCCCGGTTAGGTGGGCCGCTCAGGCACCGCGTCCTTTTCTGGTTTTCCGTCGGAGATATCGCAGCCAAACAACTCACAATGAAATGAATTTGCAGGTTCTTCAGGAGTATCGTGATACAATTAATGGAGATAGTATAGAGCACAGTCCCAGCAGTTGAGAAAAATCCAGCCGTCTCTTACGCGTTTCTCCGCTTACACTAGCGGTTTCATCAGAGAGGTAAGTCCCAGGCTCCTTCTGCAGACCTCTTTTATGTGGCAAGTAGCCAATCACATCGTTCTTCCTCAAATCCCGATATATATAGTTTTGAGACTGCATAAAGGGCACTGTTTGATAGTATTGATAATGTAACTAAATGTACTACGCATGCGCAGTAGGAAAAAACGCTAAACACCGGACTTATATGTTATAAATCCAGTAGTCTGCATACATTGCGTTGGCCCAATGGCCCTGATTCACAGTTTGAAAATCAGAGAGGAAAATTACACCTGGGCAAAACTATGATGATTTCAGGTTGTGTCAAATTAATTTTATTCTATGCATGCAGGGAGAAAACTTTGCTTTAGCTTATTGCACACAAACACTGACCAGCTTTACTGTTACACTGTTATTTAGACTTGGGCTGGGAATAATCACCTTTGAACTATAATACTGTTTGTAACAGATGATATTTGACTCCCCTGAAATCAACATGGTTTTGCCCAGGTGTAACTTTTCTCTCATGTTTTCACGCTCTGAATCAGGTCCATTATGAGAAAATATGAATTTATTTAAATAAAAGAAACATTTCTCTAAATACTAAACCAGAACGTTGCATCTTGCTGTCCTTTCTCACCCCCCCCCCCCCCCCCCCCCCGCGCGCCACCCGGCGCCCCCNCCCCCCCCCCCCCTTGGTGGATCGGAGCCGAGGCCCTGCAATTCTGCCAACAGGAAGGAGGAAAGAGACAGCGGAAGCCCAGACACACATGTATTGATAGAACCACGGAGATGCCTAAAAGAAAGGGAGATTTAAGGAATTCTGAAACCAGAACACTGAAACCTGCAGCCCCGAACAGTTAGACGACAGACTTTGTATGTTATCAGCACCGTGAACAGAGCACTCAGCAATCCCCATATACTCTCAGAAAACTGCAGTATTTGTGAGAAGACAGATATATATTACTGACAACACAACAACGGCAGACAGCAAGGGAGACACAAGCCGGGGTAAGCTTACAGCCTTTTTTGAACTTTTGATTTAATAGCTGCACACATTGACTGACATAACCGTTTTTTCTGAACTGGTGCTCTATAGGAAGTTACAATTTTTGGACACAGAACTAGCAAAGATATTTAAACTCATTTAGAGCTTGCCTTCCATAATACTCTCCTTTCCCTTCCTGAATCCTGGCCGTTGCCAGAACAACTTCCTTTGTGGCCCTAGCTGAAGGCTGCTAGCCAATCAGAGGCTAGTACATGGTTGACGACTTTTGGCAGCTTCCCTTCGGGAGATCCCGGAGAGAAGCTAGCGACGCATGCAGGGGGCGCAGCTTAATGACGTGGGTTATGCAAATTGTGGCATTAGGCTCCGCCCCCTGGCTCATAATGACCCGTTTTAACTTTAAATAGGGGTCGGGACGGGGCTTGATGCCGCAAATTGCGTCATCAAGTCCCTTCCTGTGCCTAGCAACACTAGTATACTAGTGTTGCTAGGCACAGGAAGGGACTTGATGACACAATTTGCGGCATCAAGCCCCGTCCCGACCCCTTGGTTGAGGGAAACCCACGGTCCTAAAGTCACTTGCGGGAGATTTGCTGGCTCTCCCGGGATACCGGGAGTACTGCCCGAGTTTCGGGAGTCTCCCGGACATTCCGGGAGAGTCGGCAACCCTGGGCTAGTAGCCTCTTTTTAAGAACCAGCAGTGCACCCACATGCTGCCGGTTACAGCATAAGTCTTGTCTTCCTTTGCCTGCTGTTCTCTCTCTCTCTCTCTCTCTCTCTCTCTCTTTCTCCTTGTGATTTCCTGAGTTACCTCCCAGTTGTCCCCTACTCTCTCTGTGTAATCTGATCTCCACTCCTGGACCCCTTTTTGTCTTTGTGTTCACCTTACCTGGGTGTGCGTTGTGAGTGAGTATCCCAGTCTGTCTTGTTTGTTCATTGTGTGTCTGCGAGAGTTTCTTCTCGCCTGGTGTGTGGTGTTTCCCATTCTATACCTGCATTATCCTTGGGGTGTGTTTACTATCTCACACTTGCACTGAGTCTGTGTCTTCTCCATCTCTCACCTACCTGTGCCCTTCCCATGTGTATTTCACCTCACATTGTCCAGCTGTCTATCGCCTGCTTCTTCTTTCAGTTAGTCCTTCCCTGCCAAACTAAGGTAACTGCCACTGGGTGCCATGACATGCTAGGCGCTTGCAGCCCAGACTATCCCCAACATCAGGGGCTCTAGTGAGGACCAGTTAGAAGTGAAGTTACCTAGTTAGATTCTACGCCCTGGTTGGTGGTATTGCTGTAACAGCAGGTGAAGCATGCTCTAAATCATAGTTTTACAACATCTGGAGAGCCACAAGTTGACCAGGCCTGCTATGAAGTGAAGCATGCAATAGGTATGAATGTCAATTTCAATGATCAAGTTTGTTTACTAGCAGTTATGGTGATAGTTTCAAGTACTAAACATAACGATCCCTCAGAATATTCGTTGTACTGTAATATCAATGCCAGGATAAAGATGCTACTGTAGTATTGCTAATGTTTGGTAGATACGGCAGCTATTAGCTGGTACCACTAATAAGTCCTGGTCCCATGCTTAGAGAGGAGCCTGGGCTCCAACACTTCTCTTTTTTATATAGCCGACACAGTCATCTGTGCTGCCGCCGCTGTGATGCACAGGATCTTGTGAGATTCATGACATCGTCAATCTCATGACACAGACGATAACCCAGCTGTCAGAGCCTGCAGTGTGGAGGAGCTGCCTGCAACAAAGAAGGATTAAGGTAATTAAAATAAATTTATTGTGTGCACTGCTGTATTTATTTTTTACATACACACAGTACTACTATGGCCCTGTGCTAGAAGAAACAGGGACAGCGCCTGGTAGGCATTCGCTTTTGCTTACTGCACACAGATACTGACCAGCGTTACTATCACACTGTTATTTAGACTTAGGCTGGGAAACATCACCTCTCAACTCTAATACTGTTTGCAACAGATGAAATATGACTCCCCTGCAATCACCATGGTTTAGCCCAGGTGTAACTTTCCTCTCTTATTTTCAATCACTGAATCTGGTCCTATTTCAATGTTCCTTAGCAGTATAGGTACAGGTAGGAGCTCCCTGTGGAGAGTGGAGCAATATTGCGTTATACGTTTGAATAAATGGAAATTCACAAATTTAGAAAACTTAAAAAGTCCAGTCCAAAGAGTTATATTCCAGTATTTTGCAGGGTTACCGACTCTCCCGGAATATCCATGACACTCACGAAATTCTGGCATTTTTCCTGGTATCCAAGAAGAGCCGTCAAATTTCCTTGAAGCCGTGATTTAATGCAAACCATGCCCTTGAGTCCCGACCCCTGCCTATCAACGCTACTATTCCTACTGTGACTAGGGACTGGATGGGACTAAATTATGTCATGCCCTCATCCCTAGTAATGCTATGAAAATTGCCATTGATTGACATGGAGCTTGTTGATTAGATTTGCATAAATCAAGCCCCACCCCCATAATGTCATCTATTTCTTACCTCTGAGATCTCCCAGAAGAAATAGAAAGTTGGCAACCCTGGTATTTTGTGATTTTTAAGTCAATGTCAGCATCCTTGAGAAAATCCCTGTATGTTCAATATAGGAATACAGTACCGCCACTAACTGTGGTGCAAACCTGGGGCCCTGCAGCTTAATTCACAGAGCCGCTGCTACCTGCTGCAGTATATTAGTAGCACCCCACAACTCTGCATATGAAGCTGCCAGGAAATAGTAGCGGCTGTGATTTGCCAGGACCACTATCCATACTCATGGAGAGCAGGACTGGCTGACCCCCGCCACTTCCCAGCAGCCTCATATACAGAGCCGCCACACGCTACTAATTACTGCAGCAGCCAGCAGCGGCTCTGCGGATGAAGCTGGCGGCTGTCAGAGTTATATATAAATGGCGCTCAGGGCTAATGAATTGTTAATTAGCAACTAATCACATTCTGGCAATGGGTGCATACTCAGTTCAGGTGCTGTTCTATGCATGTGACCTGCACATGCTCCAGATGAGGGGTGAGGGGACCCCCCCAAGGAGGCTTAGTCCTGGGTCAAGAGCGGTCATTTGTGAATATATATTTAAATATAATTTATGGGTCCAAATAATGCACTTTTTTTAACCACATTTTATATTTGGCTATTCGCTATAGAAATATTTTTGTTTATCACATCTTTTTATAAATTAATTCTAATACCACCAGCACAGCAGAGTTATGAATGTGTACCCAAGCAATATTTATGGTATACATGTGAGTCACCAGTATGCTTTATCACTATGATAAGCACAATAAAAACCCTATTGCCTGCAGGAAAAGTATGACAGCTGAGGCTCTATATTTTGTGTCCTCTGTGGTATAAAAGTATTTGGGCTCTCTATAGGACTATTCCATCCATTGATGCCAGTGGTACATCATTTTAATTTGAAATAACAGTATATAATTTGTATTATATTTATAAACACGCATAAAAAGGAATCCATATGATGTGCTGAATATTTATAGATCAATAAGGCAAAACAGACCCCACAGAGAAAATATTGTCCCTTCAAATCATTTTTCTGCTTAATAACAAATCCAATTTTTGTTATTATTGAAACATATGTTTACAAGTGCCATTTCCTCCAATAATGCTTAAGCTTTTTTATTTCGCCCACGCATGGTATCTCTTTCTCCTTACAATTTTCTTCCTACTTTCATCCTGCATCATTTAGAGCAGGAACATGCCTTAATTTAATTTCCAGTGGTTCAGCTGAAATGTTTCTCTAATGGTTCATTATGGTAGAACACAGCAGTAGGAAAACCTGTTAGCTCCTCCCTGTCATAGCTCTACTTTGACTCTGCATATAGAAAACTGTCATTGTTATTCCATATATGTGAGGTGTCCAAGTTGTTTAACATAAAACCTATATATAGCAGTTTTTTATAAACCAATTGTGACATAAAAGCTGGTGTAAAAGGGAGATCTTCTATATTTTATTGAACATCTGGGCGTTTCCTCTTACCTGCATGCTATCAGTAGTCATATTTCTGTTAATCTGCAGATTTGGAAAAGTGGAGATGTTGCCCATAGCAACCAATCAGATTCTAACTCTCACTTTCCTATTACATACTAGAGAATGTCACCTAGAATCTGATTGGTTGCTTTTGGCCACATCTCCACTTTTCCTTTCCTGCAGCTTAGTAATTCTGGCCCCAGGACTTGTGTAACTCCCAGATCAAGGTGAATGTTTTATCATGAAACCCACATAGCAGACCAAAGCTCTAGTCAGCAACATCACATATGACAAGTATTGAACACTTTAATACAAGAGGCTTTAAGCCACGCTGCACTACATATATTCTATGAATTCATTTTCCAATATCTTATGTAGTGACTCTAGTCTAGTTAAATTAGAGGTGAAAGCAAGTTGGGTATTTAAGTTTAAACGCCTAAGCCTTGCACCAATTTGTATGAGAGTACCTCGCAAAACGGCTTTCAAGGCGCACCAATGTGTGTATGGAGAGGTATCAGAGGGTGAATTATGGCATAAGTGCTCTGAAAGTGCACTTGGGCAGATAGATCTGTAATACAATAACCGGGGAGACGCCAGGGGCGGATTATATGGGTTTTGGATCGAAGGTGACAGGTCCATAATACTGGGGCATGGTCTGACCATACTTTAGGTAAAATCTTAGCTGAGGTAGAATGCTGAAGAAGCCACTTATCAGACAGTATCAGATCTATTTGGGAATAGGTACCATGGGGAGAAGTGAAAAAGGTGTAATCTTTGATTGTTGGGTTGAGTATCCGCCACACATTATAAATTCCAAATTCTAATAAGATGACTAAGGGGTCGATTAGGAGAGAAAAAACTAGGGAGAGAGGTTTTAGAGGTGTGGATTTGTCCAATTTAGGGTCAGGCGGCAAATTGAAATCCCCTAATATCACTAGAGAGCCCCGTCTATGGTCTTGGATCAGTTCAAACAGAGAACGTAAAAAAGAGAGCTGGTATGTGTTGGGGGCATATAGAGACAAGTTAAAGATTAGATGCCGCACTCGTAAATAGAATGACTAATGACCCTACCAGATAATATAATTTATGATTAGAAAGGAGACTAGAGGAAAATTAAATTAATATCACCGGTTTATACCTATTTTTCACATCCTCTGGTGCTACCTACCCCCAGTAACAAGCATAAAGAAGAAACAAGGAAAAGAAGGGGTACTATTCTCAAAGGTGCACACGCGTCCCTTATAACAAACAGTAACAAGTTTAATAAAATATACAATTTTAATAATTTGGATTAAAAGAAGAAATGTCTAAGATTTACTGTTAGTTTATTATGTATTATCACTGGTTAGAAGGTCAAAATAGTCATAGAAAGTATATCACACATTGGCAACTGATGCCAGCGAAATAATTGGTTAAAATTAGTTTATAGTGATAGACAAGACAATTATATGTGATTAAAAAACAAAAAGAGGGAATATATAAGGTAGGGGCAGATTCTCAATAAAGTAATAGAAATATCCCAAGGAGACCCTCAAGAAAGATATAGTTTAACCGCTAGCATAATTATTTAGAATATCACGCTAATATTAGCCAATTGTTGATTGAATGCATAGAGATTCAAAATCAGTATTATAGACAATAAGCTACAAGATAGGTAGCCTTAAATTAAATAAATAATGATGAATAGTGGTAGTCCATGTAGTCAAAATTAACTCTCATGCAAGGATAATCATAAAGTATAGCCACGTGAAATTAAAAAAGTTTTAGATAGTAAGTGTTGCTGCGGTAAGAGATCCACCTACTGCCTGTTAATAACGGCAGGGTGGTTTAAATTATTAGGGTCTAGAATGAGAATAACAAGATTTGCACTGCCAGCTAGCTATTCCCTCAAGACAACGCTGACGCGCGTTTCGCTCGAGAAGGAGCTTTCTCAAGGCATCAACCAGCTGATCGTCGGGTGAGTATATTTAAAGGACCACTGGACCAATGAGTGGAACGCGCCCAGAACACTCCAAATACAAGTATGAACTTGTGCAATTTTAATGACATTTCTTTTAAATTGTTATAAGCAAAGCCTATAATTGGGGTTTGAGCTATTATAATACCTGCACTATTGTGTGTATTACCTTCTAAATTAATGCTAAATGTTAGTGGTTATATAGCAAATATTGTATAATATTTCCTAAAGAAAGCATATTCACAGCATTAAAAAAAGAGAATTAAATTTTCTTTTATTTAAGTGTTATGAATTGTAAAATATCATCCACACTATTTGTGGTCTTTTCTAGCCAAAGAGGGGAGACTATAAAAAACATTTTTTTCCCAAGGTGCAGCCTTGTCATATACATTTGTCACCTCCTGCTCAGCTAGAGACAGGGAGATGTACCAGCTGCAGGGTTCATTGATAATTTTCAGGAAATGTCTTACATCCGCTAATATTAGCCAATTGTTGATTAAATGCATAGAGATTCGAAATCAGTATTATAGACAATAAGCTACAAAATAGGTAGCCTTAAATTAAATAAATAATGATGAATAATGGTAGTCCATATAATCAAAATGAACTCTCATGCAAGGATAATCATATAGTATAGCCACGTGAAATTAAAAAAAGTTTTGGATAGTAAGTGGTGCTGCGGTAAGAGATCCACCTACTGCCTGTCAATAACGGCAGGGTGGTTAAAGTTATTAGGGTCTAGAATAGGAATAACAAGATATGATATGCACTGCCAGCTAGCTATTCCCTCGAGACAACGCCGACGCGCGTTTCGCTCGAGAAGGAGCTTTCTCAAGGCAAAATAACTAAAAAAATAACTAGTTTTAATTCATTTTTATCTAATAAACATATTTAATTAAAAAAACACAAAAAAATGCATGCGCAGCGAGCCTGGTTGCTATCATTAGCGCTCAATGCACTAATGATAGTAAATAGAGCCCTTAGTAATGCCAATCCCCAATGCCAATTTCCCACCAAAACATTAGAAAACATTATACATTTCACTAAATGATTAGTTGATAAGAAGAATATCCTTCCATCAGAGGTAGGGAAGCCTGATACAGGGGCAGTCTCCATTTGATAAAATAGCGGTACTGCGACTCCTGCAGTCTCAACGCCATCCGCCGACAGGCAAGTGTTTTTACCTAACCCTGCCTTTAACCCTTTCCTAACCCTAACCCTCCATTTTCTGCCACCTAACCATAAACTTATCCTTTGTCAACCCTAACCCTAACCTTCCATACCTCACAACCTAACCCTGACCTTCCATACCTCACAACCTAACCCTGACCCTCCATTGCAATTTTCCCCTTGATCTACTACTTTAGTCACCTAGTCAAAAACATCAATGAGATTTGTTTGACATGATTTCCGCCCAGTGAATGTCTACTGCTTGAATCTGAATTAATTTGCTGGTTTAAGATGTTTCACAAACTAACCTTATTTTTTTAAACTGACTCTAAGGACCATATATAGAAAAATAAAATGGAAATAGTCTACATTATGGGACAGACCAAGACTTCTTCCTAATCTTTTTTGCTTGCAGCACCTTTTTATAGTGCTTGCATCTAGAACTAAGGGGATGACACTTCTGGTTGTGTCTTGTTCACAGGTACTGTAGGTATTAATCAATGCAAGTCATAAGAAGGAGAAATATGGTGGTTCAGC
>WWET01002261.1:69359-98698 GCA_011038615.1 Limnodynastes dumerilii
AAACAGAAGTACTAAGCTAATAAAAAAATATATAAATAAACTCTCTCTATTTTTATTAGTAATAAAAATAGAATAAATAAGAGCATGTTGTAAAATAAAAGTTTGTTTTTGTTACAAAATTATAAACTTTTTTAAGTATGGGTTCAGTATTATTCTGCTTTACAAAAGCCCAGTAAGATGATTGAAGTGATAAGTGCAGACTTGGTTTAGCAATGTTCAGTTCTCTGTAAATTTGCATATGACCCAAGGACCCATTGTCATCTAAAATGACAGCACTAAGACGTGGTGCCACGCTTTAATTTCCAACATATGGCTGTGAATATTACAGTAATTTACCTCAACAGTAGGACAATGTAACTTTCCTTCTCAGCGCTTGACATTTCGGACACACTGTAATAGACATATTAGTGTGACTTTCAAGATAATTATGGCAGACATATAATGTTAGCTGTGTTAAGTATTATTATAGACTGCCAGAACAATACAGATCATGCAATAGATTTAGAGAATTAGCTATTTATATGTACATATATTTTATAGTTAGTACCTTATTTGGCTAATGCATGGAAAAGTTCAAAAAAGATAAAGGATAAAAAGTTATTGTATAACATATACAGTACCACTAAAGTAACAAGCATTATACAGAAATTTTACATACACCATGATTTACCTGTCACATCTATTATGTACCCAGAGGTAGTATTGTATCTAGAGGCCTAGGTGCCCCTGGTAAAGTAAAGAACTGGTGTCCCACCCAATGTGATATTACACTCTGTGCAGCTTAAGGTACAGAGGGTCCATTAAGTAGCCCAGAAAATACAGAGCCCACAGCAGTACCAGGTCAGGCCTTGTCTGCATATCTGGATCTGCTGTGACTTCCCCCTGCTCGTGGGTGGCCCAGTTGGGTGGTGCTAGAGCATCTGCAGAGTACTATCCTGATCAATGCATAACTCCCAACTGTCCCTATTTTGGCAGGACTGCCCTGGTCTATGACCTGCAAAAGGGTTGGGGTTTGTGATTAAAAAAAATAAAAGGGTGGGGTTTGTGATAAAAAAAAGGGTGGGGTTTGGACCTAAGATGGTCATTTGTGGGTGGAATTGGATGGAATTTGGGTGCAATGGGCAGGACTTATTCTGTTCTGCTTTTGGGATGGTAATATTGGGAGCTACGCCAAGAGCTGGTAACAAATCTGCCCATAGGTTAACTCTATATAACAGTAAAAACATATAGAAGCTCATTTAGCTTTAACGTCCACACAACAATGTTAAAAAAAAAAAAAGTAATACTTAATCTCGTCTAACTAGAATTTTGGCTAGGCGCCAACTGAACATTGTTAGCCTTAATATTATTACCAGTAAAGTCTAAAATAGAATAACCTTATTTATTTATATTTTATTTACAAAATACAATAATGTCAGTAAATATAATTTTCTCAAGAGAGGATTTTTGTTTTGACAGGTAACCATAAATCCAAACGTTTAAACATAAAATGCAATTAAATATAATTGCCTTTATCTGTTACTATTTACTCTTTTAAATATCAAATGGAAAACTTTTTGCCACAGCCTTCTAAATGGAAAGGTCAAATATGTGATGTAAACAGACAGGTGTGATAACACCTTTTATGACTGTTTGTGGGGTCAACAACATGCAATCAGCTAATGAGAAGCTGATGAAAGTCATTATCCTCATTGTGTGTCATTACACCGGCTTTCAAGTATCCTGAAGTAGTGTATCTCTGCATGTCACCATGTTTCAGCTACATATTGTAATGATATGATTATACCCTAATTGTACTCAGTTTGTGCTTCACCATTGCTATTCTCCTACACCAGGGGCCAGATTTACTAAGCTGTGGGAAAGGACAAGTGGAGATGTTGCCCATAGCAATCAATTAGATTCTAGTTCTCACTTTCCTAATACATACTAGAAAATGTTAGCTAGAATCTGATTGGTTGCTATGAGCCCCAGGTCTAAACAATACAATCAATGATACACAGATCCAGATTTATACATATACATTTCTGGTGCACCTACACAGTACAGAAAAAATACAAATAAAAGAAATAGCTTTAGAATGAACTTAATGATATCAGTGTGGCCAGGGCCAGAGAGTTCTGCTATCTTCTTCATTAAAGGTATTGGGAAAAGGTTTGCTTGCAGTGTCATTTGTATTGTTTGTACTGTAATTATGCCAGAATTAAAATATTCATCATTGCCCCTTGGTTACCAATATGCCATATACCTTGATTGCTCATAACATCTTGGGCATATGCAGTGTGTAAAATCACTGTAAACGCTATACACACACTTTCTATCTGCAAGGGAACATATTGTGGTCACTTTTTCTATATCTTATGAAACGTTCTCAAATTGTGTATTACAGAAGGAAATGATATAATATAGGATCAGATCCAGATTTAACAGTAGTGGATTTCCGCATGATGCGTGCAGAAAACAGCCCCATTCTTTATGAGCACATGCCTAAACTATGTCCTTCCAGCATGGATCTGAGGTCCGGATTCACAGTTACGTAGTTTTCGTCTTACGTACGCTGTTTTAAGAATTGGGCTACTACGCATGTGTAGTAGCTTGTTTACGCTATCTATGTACCATTGCTGTACATAGATTGCATAAGTGCGGTCTTTAGACGAAAATTACGTAACTGTGAATCCGGACCTGAATCCTTCTTATGATGAGAAAGGAGAGGTTTTAAGCACGTATGTACAACTCTCATTTACACATCAGCCCCACTTTATGTGGGACCAGAACATAAATGTTAAGTTAGGGTCCTGCTTGCAGAAAGCCATAATAGCAAGGGGAGAACAGTTAATAAATAGGATTGAACTGCACTCCGATAGTGAGGTCTGCTCACATAACACTACTAAATATTAGGATCTGGTTCATAGTGAGAAAGTTTTGATTTTGCTCTAATGCTCTCGTTCATGCACTAATCTTGTCCTGCACTGATTATTGCAATGCTCTCCTTATTATAAAATGAACCTCCTATGGTCTATATTGCATACAGCAGCTAGACTGATATTCCTTGCAAAATGCTCTTCTAGAACTGCTTCACTCTGTCAGGCTCTACATTGGTTACTTGAATTTTACAGAGCCAAATACAAAATCCTTTTGCTAACCTACAAAGACATCAACAAGACTGAACCCGCATACATATCCTCAATCATCTCTAGATATATCCCAGCTCTCTCTCTCAGATTTTCACAGGACATAGAGCTCTCCTCTACACTAAACAAATGCTCTGATTCCCGGCGACAGGACTTCTCCCGGGCTGCACCCAATCTCTGGAATAACCTTCCTCGCACAATGAGAATATCCTCTACTCTCCAAACTTTCATGTGCTCCCTTAAAACTCACCTCTTCAGAGAAGCGTACCAAATATCTCAACCTACTCCTTAACATTTGTCTACCCTATTTACAACTACCTTGCTATCCGGATTTCCTTTCATGACTAACACAAACTTGATTCCCCTCAGTTCCGCAACTAACACTGCTTTGTGACTAGATCATACAGCACACTTTTACCATGCAAGCCGGCCATTCCACTGTGTGCTATATAGCACATGCTCTTATATGTATCAATCCCCAATGTCCGATAGAGTGTAAGCTTGTGGGCAGAGCCCTCTTACCCACCCAGTCTTGTTATAATGATTGTTAAAATTGTAATGCGCTACATAATCTGATGGCGCTACATAAAAACCTGTTAATTAATTAATTATTTCATAAAATAAATAAATAGTGGAAACATTTTATTTGTACTGTAGCATCCACTGGGATGAGCAGTCTACTCACTGGAAACTAGTCATCCATATTTATGTTTAGAGGTCTGCAAATGTGACACATTGTAAATAAAATATGTGAAAGGTTTTGAAAGGGATCATTTAAAATGAATGATATACTGAGTCACAACTATGATTTGTTGCGTCAAAGGAAAGCATTTAAATTGATGAGTTGATAAGATGGATATATTGACGATAAGCACTTGATGGGATGATTGCATTATTCATTGCATGTCGGTTGTGTTTAGGTGCTGGAAGGCCAGTCGATTCAGTCATTTGTACTGTGCATGCCCAGAAATAAGCAATTTCTGATAGAAAGGGCATTGAGGGCCAGTTTGCCCAGTTCACATCATAAGGGGATCCACTCTTATCTCCTAATCAGGCCCAGCTTGCTACCCATTGGATTATCACAGCATGCATGGGATGTTTTTCCTTTGTTGAGGCTCCTAGTATAGGGGTTTAGCTCAGCATGCATTTTAGTAAATAAACTACCCCACTAAAGCAAGGGAAAACAGCTTATATGTGTATAGGGCAAGTTCTAGAGTAATTCACCTGTTTTCTATTGTCTTATCTTCTGCTGCCTGTTGCGGGTCTGTGTCTAAAGACATTTTAATCTGGGATTCATAAACTTGTCTGTGTGTCGTATGCAACATTCGTAAGAATCCCAATGTATTCCCCAACTACTTCAAGTCAACCCCTGCACTGCTACAGGAATTCTCATCAACTTGCATTGTGCCCTTGTAGCAATGAGTAACTTGCCAGCTCATTCGGGCATTGCATAGGTTGTGCTGAACTTCTATATGTAGATAAAGGGTCTGGTTATGAATTGTGCACATCTCACTTGTTTAGGAGCATGCATAGGGCTAGCACTATGACAGCATCAATTCCTGGAGAGTCGGCAACCCTGAATTGAAATGATTTTACTATGGGGTCTATTTTTCAGTTGATTCCCAGTGGATGTTTCGGGGGAGCCCTGCTGTATGTCTGGTAGCCCTTTTTGTAATCTGCGCCTGCCCTTTGTGCTTGAGTAATGATCAGCGTGTATAGCAGCAATAATTTAAAGAAAATAAATGTAAAAGGCCAGTATGATGTAAACGGTGCATGGGTGTTGCAACTGGAAGCATAATTTGGATTTTAATAAAGTGTTATTTTACATGCAATATACAATATCTGGTTATTAAACCACCAGCATCACTACTAAATATAATATCATTATTACTATGGTGTTATATCAGAGAATGTATATTCTCAATGTAACATATTAATAACATAATATAACATATTAATTAAGTCACTCATTAAGTAATAGAAACATAGAAAGTGACAGCCAAGTTGTTTATTTAAAACTATACTGACCCTAGACCCTATTTACCCTCAATTTAGTTTTAGATTTAGGATATCCTTATATTTATCCCAAGCATGTTTACACTGTTCTTCTGTGTTACCTCAACCACCTCAGATGGGAGGCTATTCCACTTATCTATTACCCTTTCAGTGAAGTAAAACTGCCGATCTTACGCATCGCACCGTAGTTCAGGATCAAGCCCAATGTCCCTTTCACACTGGCCTTACCATCTATTTCATTGCCTATCCCATTTATCACTATCACGCTGCCATACTATCACTCACACTTCCCACCATACTATCACCCACACAGTGTCCAACATACTATCACTCACACAGTGCCCATCATACTTTCACCCACACTGCCCACCATATTATCACAAACACACAGCTCACAATACTATCACTCACACACTCCCCACCATACTATCACTCACACACTGCCCACCCTATCACTCACACAGCACTTTCTGTTCTTTATTACCTTTCTTGTCTTCAGTCTTCCTACCTCTGTATCTTTCCTCTTTTCTCCGCTTCTCTTCTTTCTTCCTGTCCTCTCTTCTTGTGTTGGGCTTGACGTCTGTGACGTCATTACACCCAGCGCGTTGTTGCAGAGAAACCAGGACACTGTTTAAAGAGCACAGACCCCTGGTTCCGGTGCTTAAAAGGTCTGGAGCGGCCGTGGACCAGGTGGGGACTTGAGTCCCCATTCTGGTCGACCAGCTGCAATTGGAGAGAGGCGGGCCAAAAACTACTAATGGCTGCGTCGTCCAAGGGGCACATGGCACTCTGCCCCCTGACCCAGCTTGCATCTGGCACACAACCAACCCCAAGTTGGGACAAATGCCCCAGCATGCAGGATGGTCCCTTCATACTGAGACTGTGGTAGTAGCACGCTGAAAACTAGTTGACGCAACAAATTGTCTGTCTTTGTAGAGGATAATTTTAAATGTTTTTCTGAACTACATAGTGCCCAATATGCTCTTCTTCTTTCACAACACGACAACTAGCCTCCCTCTGGGTGATGTGCTGAGACTTTGCATTGTCCTGCATAATAAAAGGATATATTAATTATTGATATTATCACTATTAAATGAAATGATAGTAATTATCATGTAGTCAGGAAACTGACATATTATCCCCCAGTAACTCACGGCAATATGTCATGGTATAATTGTATTAAACGGGTCACAATTTCTTTCTGCACTGACCTCTTACACTTTGTGTGTCTGATTAATGACACGGTAAAACCAGTTCTTAAGCAACTCTTGTTCTGAAGCCTCAAAATGCCATTTTAATTAAGTGATAGAATTCACAGAGCCTTTGTTCAGGATGCCTCTAGAGGATTTATATGTGTCTAGCAAAAAAAATCAATGTTGAAGGGGAGAGACCTCTTTTATTTGTGACCAGTGGTCTATAAGATTATATGTTACAGAGTTCAGGAATATAGATATTCCGTCAGCTTCCATTGAACATTGCAACCTGTTTACCAGTATATTTCTATATTTAAAGAGGAAACGTCTCAATTTTAGAGTTTTAGAAAATCATAGAGGCTTATTTTCCCAACTTTTATCAAATTGCGGGCAGTTTTTTTTAATGCTGCATAAGACATTATTAACAGACAATGAACTGGATTCTGATTTTTTTTTTATTGAGACAAAGCAACGTAGATATAGTACATTAACATTTTGGATGAGAAAGAAAGAGAAAGTTTCATACATTATAACGCTATCCTGTTTTTCTTTTGTTATACTTTGTTGTATGTCATAGTATGATATGAATCAATTGTATTGTATCCTGAAGTATACAACAGATTACACCACATCCCAAATTGTGGACCCATATATGCTTCCTAGAAAACCAAGATGCAGATTGGGTCACCCTCACTGCCACCACCCTAAACAACCATCAGGGTTACCCATTTTAATTTTGGTCCCAGACCAATGGAAGAGACCCTCCCCCTAGATAACTATAGGTGGAATGTTTTCCACTATCCTGAGGAGCAGAGGCAGCCCATGGCATTGGTGGGCACCTAGGGCCCCGCTGGTCAGGTGTCCCTAGGGGGCCCCGCGCCTACACCGCACCATAAACCGCCACTGGTTCATCATCCCGGCAGTACTGTACTGGCTGCCGCGGTCCTGCGCGAGGCCTTTACTTCCCAGACACTGTAGTCACATACACAGTGCCCGGACCACTGCGTCCAGGCACTGTGTATGTGTTGCTATGGCAACACAGTGCCGTTTTCAGCATAGATGATGAACCCGACGGCACTGTCCTGGCTGCTGCGGCCCTCCACGGGGCACAGGGTAAATGTGTCAAGTGCTGCAGAATTGCTACATGATTGTAACATTTCAGGTCTGGAAAATGAATTCTGCCATTCGCCTTTGAGTGTTGGCATTTCAAAAGACTAATACACGGTCTACCGCCCTTCCAAATTAATTTACGGAAAAGATCATTTAGTTTTTTGAGATCCGAATGTGTGAGAAGTATAGGTAAAGATTGAAATATGTAAAGTATGCGAGGGACTGACATCATCTTGAGCAAGCTGGCATTGACCAGGTAGGAGAGCTGGATACCATCCCATCTTTCAAGATGTCTCTCCAGGTCCGCAACGAGTCCAGAAACATTTGCAGAATACAGAGAGGTGGGATTTTTGGTAATCTGCCCCCAAAGTAGGTAAATTGACCCCTTGCCCATTGGAATAGTACCATATGGCTCCAAATTGGTTGGGTATTTCCAGGATCTAAATAGAGTGTGTTTGCTTTGTCAAGATTAATCCTCAAACCAGAGACTTTACCATAATTTTCCAATTTGGCCAAAAGAAGGGGAAAAAACTCAGCTGGATTAGCGATATATAAAAAGAGGTCATCAACAGAAGCTGCCATCTTTACCACCCTTGTTCTTATCGATATGCCCCTGAAGGCTTGCCAGTGGTGTATGCAACAGCGGATCCAGGGACAGATTGAATAAGAGCGTGGAGAGGGGACATCCCTGTCTGGTGTCGCTCTCCATCCTCAATCCCTCACTATGTAATCCATTTACCAAAAAATAGGTGGTGGGAAGGTGTATAAGTAGCGAATAAAGCTGATGAAAGCGGGGCCAAAGGATCTTCGTTGAAGTACCTCAAACATGTATGGCCATGCGATAGAATCAAACGCCTTGTTTGCGTCTAAGCTAAGTAGCAAATTAGAGGCGTCAAGAGACTGCGAGGAAGCCACCGTGGTTGCTATTGCTGTTCTAATGCCCCTCACCGTATGTCTTCCCACCACAAACCCCAACTGGTGTTCTGTCAGGAGGGATGGCAATATAGATTGTAATCTTGAGGCTATAATTTTAGCTAGTATTTTTAAGTCAGTGTTTAACAATTTTATTGGTCTATATGATGCTTCTAGTTGGGGATCCTTATTAGGCTGGAGAAGAAAAATAGTGTGGGCTTTATTTAAATCTATATAAGTGGAGGCCTGGCAGTGAATAGAACGGTACAATTCAAACAGAGCTAGGACCAGCTGGTCTTAAAGTATTCATTGGAATAGCCATCTGGGCTTTGTGAGGCTGTAGTTGCTTAATGACAATTTCTCCTTCTGTAATTTCATCATCAAGAATATCCCTTTGATCGAGGGTGAGACGGGGTAACTTGCAGATGTCAAAAAATCATCCTGTAATTGTGGATGAGGTGGAATGGCACTATACAGGAACTTATAGTATTGATACAATTTGGGCCAGATCCAGAACAACGTCCGCGAGTGAATTTACACTTGCCGCTAGTGTAAATTCACTCATTAGTACTTACTGCGCATGAGTGGGGCAGATGTTACGCCACATAACTCATAGCGTAAGGGCCTTTCACCTATCAGTAGCGTGTCTCCTTACGTTGGGGCGTGCCAAACATACGTCTCCCATAATTACGCTTCAAAGGTGGGATGAAGCATTTAAATCATACAGTGTGGGTGTGTCTAGCGGCGTAACTACGCAAGGGCTCTACGTACGTGAGCGGTTATGCTGACAAAAGTTAAGGTAGGATTTGGAAAGCGTAAAATGGCCAAAGTACGTACATGCAATGGGAGTGCCTAAGGGGGGCTTAGAAGGTATGCTCCCGTAAATATGCTAAAATACAGACAGCCGATAATTAGCTGTTGGCAGTGTGTATATCTAAAATACAGAGCGTGCAACCCCTGTGAAACTATGACCATCCTATTTAGTTCTTGAGCAAAGAAAATAAGCTGTAATCTTTTATAGGTTAGTGTTTAGGCAGGAATAGCCATCCTGTAGAACTCCAGATGTTGTGAAACTGCAAGACCCATGAAGCTTTGTGCAGTAATAACTATGCCTTTGCTGTTGTAGGTTCACAACTCCCATTATGCTCCCATTTTTTATCTTCACTGATAGCACACTACCACAAAACACTTCATCCATGTACTTCATGTGACCTTAGGGAGTTCACTAAACAGTAAATAAGAAAATATATAATATTTTACAGGCTTTACATCACTTTTCTTTAATCATTCATTATTAACAAGATCTACAAACATAATGTTGGAGCTATATGTTGATTTCTAATTTTGTGCAGAGCACTGTCTCATTAAAAAATGGTGCAGGTAAATATCATTGAAATCCCTTGTGATGGCAACAGCTGTGATATTAATATTACAATGTGCCTTGATACAGAATGTTTATTATCTTTTAGTCAATTGGACAAATCCCGTTGTGAGTTTTCTATTACTTATGATAATATGATGCATTTACTAGCATAACATAAACCAGCTGTTGTATGGGAATGTATATGACTTGCTAGTGACATGCTTGCTCTGATTATCACAGTTGCTGATTGGTGCTCAGGACTCCATGCTGAATCCATCTTAACACCTGGCTTACCCATAACTAGTGTGGCTGTGAGTGATAACGAGGAGTCAGCCTTGTCATCTCAACCCAAACCATCAGGTAAGATGCTGTGATTTCAGTGAGATGAAAGTGTTTTACATCTGTGCCAAAAAGCACCTATAGATAATGGAGCCACACAAAACTCATTTACTTTTTATATTCTATGGAACGGATCCAGACATCTACTTTCAGTGTGGGAATTCGTAATCGCAGGTCCTTTATATGAAATGCAGGAGTTTCACTAACTCACTCCTGAAACTCACACTCTAACTCTTTTGACTTGTGGGAATGTAAAATGATGGCAGTTTGGAAGTCTCAATCAGTATGCAGTTCATTGGTGCTCCTATACTGTACCAGACCCTCCAACATGACCCATTCCATTAGGTGCAATAAAATCCACTCCTGAGCTTCCAACTGTCACTCACCTGGTTTAACTGAATTAACTAATATTTAAAAATCTATTTGCCTCTTCAACAAAGGTAGTTACCGTAGTAACTGACAGCCGAAAATTGAGGAGCAGAGTATTTTGTACCTAATGACACGGGTCATATTGGAGGGTTTGCTGTACATCATAATACCAAGTCACGCCCACTTACAAATGCAACTCAGCCCTCTCTGTCAGCATCTTTCAGAAGGGTAATTTTGCAGAAACCTGGACAGAGTGAATTGCAGTCTGGCCCAGTAGCAAAATAAAGCTGTGGAATAATTGATGGAACTGCCTAACACAATGTTACATATTAAATACGTAAAAATAATTATACAAAAAAAAATTAAAAAAACACAAATAAAATAAAAACCAAGGTGTATACTGGGCAGACTGCAAGGGCCATGTGGCTCTTATCTGCTGTCACTTTCTATATTTCTATTTGTTGCTTTGCAGGAGTATCTAAATAGGCATTACGTCATGAGAATGATACATTTATGTTTTATTTTGGAATGCTTTTTGCTCATCGTGAAAACATTAAACACAATTTGTAAATACACTCTGAGGAAAAACCATGACATTGGAATAAGCTTCCCGTTATCTTTGTACTGTAATGCATAAATAAGAGCAAAATGTTCACAGTAATGCAGAAATGTAAAAATTTCACAGATAAAATAAAACATATTAATGTTTACACAAACTCCACCTGCTACGTGCAGATAAATATATCAGATGAACACATTTCTAATACACACTAATGCTAATAGTAAGGGCAAACATATATATATATATATATATATATATATATATAACAATTTCCTAGTTTAATTATATTTTTAAGTAAATATCCTATATGTTTGTTGATTCAGTTGGAAGTAACTGAAGAATAAATATGCCAAAATATGTATTGAATAGGAAAATTTATTATAGAATAATTACACAAACATTATATTAAAAATAAGCATCAATCTCACATAGAATATTTGTCTTTAAGCATCCTTTAAGCATAGAAAAGATGGAATAAGCAATCCAAAGCCTCTTTGCTCATATCAACTATAGTATAGTAATCAGCATTCAATGGTTGCAGCCAAGTGAGAGTAAAATGCAGTTTGCAAACTTTAATGAGGCTTATTCTAATATCTTTTGGAGTTTTCTTTGTTTCTCTGACTTTATACTGTATAGTATCTTCACTTGATAAGTAGAACAAATTATTTATTTAAAATATAAACATAAAAGAAAATGTAGATTTGGTTATTCATAATAATACATTTTGGGATGAAAACCTCCTCTGTTGCTCATAGGAGGATGGGTGTGGGTCAGCGGTTAGAACAGCTCTTTTCCGAAAAGGGCCTTTTTTTACCAGCCAGTTTCAAACTGGCTCTAAAATTGATTGCTTCTGCCTTGCCAAGGAGAAGCAATCGATCATCCCCAGGACAAAATGGCAGTGGCGAATGGTAAGCATTTATCTATCCCTAACCCTTATCCTAATCCTTACCCTAACCCTTCCCTTTCATTACCCTAATTCTCTCTTCCCCGCAAATTTACACTAACTGTCTCCTTCCTGCAGCCCAACCCTAAGACTCCATTCCCGCAGCCTAACCCTAAGACTCCCCTCCACGTAGCCTAACCCTAAGACTCCCCTCAACGTAGCCTAACCCTAAGACTCCTTTCCCCGCATCCTGACCCTAAGACTCCCTTACCCACAACCTCACTCTAAGACTCCCCTCCCCGCAGCCTGACCCTAAGACTCCCTTTCCTGCAGCCTCACTCTAAGACTCCCCTCCCTGCAGCCTGAACCTAATACTATCCTACCCGTAGTCTGACCCTAAGACTCCTCTCCCCTAAGAGTCCCCTTATACACTAACCTCTTGTCCATTGTGGCAATGGGTCTGTGACAGCTGGTCTGCGGCAGGCCTGGGTTTACAAAATTAATGAATTGGTAAGCATGCTGAAAAATGCATTCGTCACACTTACCCATTCATTAATATAATCTTCTAATTAGTGCTATTTTCAAAATACAGACAGCCACAAATGAGTTTTGGGCTGTCTGTAATGTGGAAATAGCATTTTCCTTATGGAGACCGCATCCCGATGAGAATATAGCAATGATTGAACAGTTATTGGTCCAATCACTGATCTCCTTAAAATTGAAATGTAAGGTCCCTCCTGTCATAAGTCCGGAGAGAATGCAGTGGCTTTGGATCATTAAAGGCACTGTGCAATGAGAGCCTACTCTAAAGTGAAACAAAATGTAAAGATAACTCTGTTCAAATAAGCTTAAAATAATCAAATATTAGTCTCATATATAATACTTTTTACATTTTAAAAATAAAAATATACATACATTTAATAAAACTACTAAAAAGGAAAAGTGGAGTTTTTTTCTATAGCAAGCAATTAATTCTAAATTAGTGGTTCCCAAACTTTCTCAGTTTGAGACAGCCTTAGAGTCTCAATCATTTTTTTTATTTTTGGATTTGGAGGCTTCTTGTGGCATGCTGGTTTAACCAACATGCCACAAGGAGCTGCAGGGAGAGAGACTAAGCTACCCTGATAGCATAGCACAGCCTCTCTCCCTGCAGTTCATGTGTGCTGATCCAGCACTGGACTCATGGCACTTCGGTGAGTGCACCACTCACTTCTCTCCAGGGTGCAGGTCACTTTAGGAATCACTGGTATAGATATAATCTACCAAGTCTGGTGTAGGAAATATCTATATTCTTTTTGGCTGCTATGGGAAACATCTCTACTTTCTAAAAGTACTGATGTGCCTACCCTAGACTTTTAGATAGACATAAAGGATCGGATCCTTAGTTCCAAGAGGAAAGACATCCAATAGACAGGACCTATCTAATTTTTGACTCATGCAAATAAAAAATGGCAGTCATTTGGTAGTGTGGATCAGTACGCTGAGAGAGGACAGGCCTATACTTTACTATATCTAAATAGTAAGGTGCATGCACTTGCAATCACAAGTCAGTCCCTCTGTCAGAAGCCACCGGAGTGTCATTCCTCTTAAGTTCGGATAGGTTTAAATGTGCTCCAGTCGGGTAGCATAGATACTTGTGCAAAACGTGAAAGTGTCCCGAAATCCAATCCTAATGAACGGAAACAAGGGGAGAAATTGGATTATTAATTGTAAATTCTTACATGAAAAACACTGTGTTGTTTCGTAGTATTCCCATATCTTTTTCTTCCCTACTAAAGGAGAATCTTGTGACTTTGAAACACTTTGTCCTTGGATATCTTCCACAAATGCAGAGAGAAAGCCACACTGGGCACAGACACTAATTGGAGAGTTATCGCCACAACTCCAGATACACCTTCTGGAAAACAAGCCTTCTCCAAGAGGCAGTAACGGTAAGAGATTTTGTTTTATTTGTTTTAAGCACATAGGACTATTTTCAAACTTAATAACGTTCACAAACATACAATTGCCTTGGGGTTTTTTAATCGATCTGCACATGCGAGCAGAAGATGTTACGCATCAGATTTCATTACGTATGGAGTTGATTTATGCACGTATACAACTACGTACAACAGGCCATGGCTATAATCCGAACGTTGGAGAATACATAATGTGGATAGGGGGAGGCATTTAAATTGTACATATGGGCTGGGTTAGGTGCTTCCGCGCATACGTAGCTAAGTCTGCACAATGAAACGCATGGAGAAGTTAATTTAGTGCTATGGCATGCGGAAGTCAGCTATATTTTATCCGCCAAAGGGGTGTGTCATGGGAGTGCACTTGCCACATAAGTGCGGACTTTTGCTTTTCCGAGTGTTCTTAAAGCACTCCTAAGTCTGAATCAGGTTCAGAGTTATTTATTAACCATTTTGTTATTAACTGTTTTACTACAGCAACCGAATTTTGCCTGATTATTATAATTTTTTTGGTATTTATAAAATTGCTCAATGTCTTTTACATTACTTTACTTCTCTTGATCTGTTATTATTAATTTATCTATGACAATCTAATCAAATACAGTTTAAATCTGCCTATATAAAATAATTAATATGCAGCATCTTGAAAAGAGTTTCAGGTCATTAATTAGTCAAAAACTCTTCCTTGATCTAGCTAACACTATAATGCCGGCTGTAAGGATTTTTAACCTAGGTCGACATGGTACCTGTACATAACTGCACAAAAGCAAAGAGAAAACCTATATAGTGCGAAGGAAATTCTTTAGTTTGTACCCACTCCTTCTCCTGGCTTTCTCATTGATCCACATTGCTCCCTTTATTGTCTTCTGCTCCATGCTTTCTCTATCTGTCCTTCTCTGCTCCCTTCCGTGCCCCCTCTGCTCCCTTAAGTCTAATCCACTACATGCCTTCGTCATCTGTCCCCTGCTTCTCCCTGTGTTATCTATTACTTTGTTTACCTTGTTCCTGCTCCTGTTCCTGGCTCTCTTCCCGATTTGTCTACTCTGTCCTCTTTAAACCATCTACTGTTGTACCTGCAGCTGGGGCACCCACTCCGTTCCTGGTGCTACCTTCCAAATCCCAACCTTAACTCACTGCCCCTCCCCATGGCTTTAACTGGAATAATCACACAAATGATAAACTCACTGTTTATTCATAAATCATATCTTTGCAAACTCCTGCATAACCACCCTCTAATGAGGGATATCAACATCCACACCCTGAGTAAAGGGGGGCATCAACATTCTGTAGATTTATCCTCCAAAAGGACGAACCACCCCTTCCAAATGTCACGTTACTACAGAGTCCCAGTCTCCTTAATTGACCTTTGTTCAGGTCTACTTGCACCAAGTGGCCTAGGATCCCCTCTTCACCCTTGACCAAAAGTAGGCCATTAACTCGACCTGATCAGTTAGTAGGGAGGGTGCTCTGGTTCCAATACATCCATGAAGCCCTTGTGCTGTGGTTTTCACCAGTGCCAGCTTCAGATATAGCTGTAACCACAGCTCACCACCTAAGGTGCCCTCTCTACATGCAGCAATTCTGTAAACAAGCACAGTACAGGAAGCTGCATTCCCTCCTCTCTTATACTCACATCATGGTGTTTGAATAAATGGGTATCTCTCTGTGCAATCCATCCATGAACCCTTCCCCTTGGAGACCAGAAGAAACATCCAACACCCCTACTGACATTCCTCAGCGTCATGCTGATGGGTTTCTGGCCACTCCTTGCCCCTTGCAGACATTGGGCCTGATCCAGACCTACGCTTGGCTGCGTTTTTACGATGATCATAAGCGTAAAAACGTCCATTCTCGGGGCAGATGTTACGCTCATGTTACGCTATGAAATTCTGAGTGTATGGGCCTTCAGCTTTCCAGCCTCGTAACAACGCTCAAGTGGTTATGATCAGAAAAGTTAGGGTAGGGTTTGGTCGGTGTAAGAAGGCAAAACTAAGTACAACCAAGGGGAGTGCATTGTAGATACTCTGGCGTAAATATGCTACGCACATGAGCGTAGGTCTGGATCAGGCCCAATGTGAATACACAGACCCCATTAGTCTTAAGTCAGCAGCATGGAAATGTTACACCAGGACTACTTGGCCCAATAATTTGTTGTGAATAAGTCATTATTATTTTGTAGATTTCCTAATTCATTCTCCTCTGTAGTGAAATTGTAATATGATAAGATAGATATTGATATTCTAAAGTTCTGCTAAAATAATAATAATAATAATAATAATAATAATAACAACAATAATCATTAATAATATTCAGCTGAAGAGTCTTGAACTTTTCTCTCATCTCCCGTCATTCCCATCTGTGTCTCATTAAAAATAACATGGCTAGGGGGAATTGTGAGATCCAGCATCACGTCCAGGGTACAGGTGGTCAGATCTCTTCACTTGCACATCAGTGTTTATTTATGTTCTTTTTTTCAGTACTTGAGTTAATAATCCATTTATAATGTACATATTTTTATTATTAAATGGTTGTCTGAATGATGTGTGTGATAATTTAATACAGATGTGACAGTATGAAAGCAATTACTTGACTTTTCCAGGCAGTGCACAGAAAACAACAACAGACAATTAGCTTTTGTGAGTTAAAAAAATGACAACCACAACAACAAAAGGGTTTTATGGTACATCAGGCTACATCTCCATTTCTACATCCTCCTTTGTTCAAAAGACTAACACAGTAGATCTTACACTGGCCGCACACTATGGTTGGGCTCCCAACATTATGCTGGGGACATCACTACCTGATAATCAACTCCGTTTACTTACAGCCCAGCACCAGTGGACTGACTAGTCCACTTACTTATTGATAATCAGCTATCCTGATTATTGTGTATAGTTTGGCTAGCATTAGCCAAGTTATTGGCTATGGAACTAGCTGGGATTCCTTTTCAGCCATCAAATGATCCAGTTACAAGTATTATAATATCCCACCGTGAAATTTGAGACTTTCAGCTGGCATATGCTATCTATACAGGTGACATTTCATAAATGCAACAAATACATACATACGACTTGATTTAAGATTGAAGGAACCACAGTATAAAGCTAAAGGCAAATATTTCTATTATACCTATTGGATTATGTGCAGGGATAATAAACTGGTCTTGTTTAAACGAGATTGAATGTGACTATTACTCTGACTGATAAATAACAGAAAACCAGTGTATTACAAAGAAACAAATATATGAATATTGTATGCTAATATCACATATAAAAGCAGAATATATTTGAATGTCAAAATGACCAAATGTAGTTGCCGAAGGAAACGTTACACAGATCGCTGTCTATTCTTCTACGCTGCAAATGACTTGCGCAAAATTAATCTTGTGCCATTGAAATGGCTTTGAGAATTATAAACAAAAGAACAGTGAATATGGAGCGATAAAACAGAAAAACATTCCTCTTATTACACAAAATAACAAACAAGGTGATACAGGTTATGACTGTAGGAGGTGGAGAGTCTTATGTTTAAACAAATACATCAGTTACACAAAAAAAATGATTTCATAAATATGGGCCGAATGCAGACTTTTCACCCGGGATCTCATCGCAACACAGTCTGCATTTGGACCTATATTATTATTTTCAAAGTTTATTTATTTTACAAGATTATTTAATTACAGAATTTTTTTCTTACCTTATTTCCCTTTTGATCCTCTTGATTTTCAACCCAGGTTTTTTCTGTGCAAATTACTGTGTCAAAAAAATAAGCCACGTTATTGGCCCGATTCAACTCCATTTGCGCCCCCCGTTAGACATGAAAAAGCTTGCGGTGTGGTTTTCCCCGTTTATTACAGTAGCCAAAGTACACAGATTTTTATGCACACCTCTTTGGTGTGCGCATAAAAAAAATTCACACCATTACCTTTGCACCGCGAATATGCGGTGCAAAGCGCAAATGTAATTGAATCGGGCCCTATAAGTCCACCTATGACCCGGGAAATTGCCGGGTCTGACCATTCCACATGTGCCATGAATTTCCTGGCAGCCTAAAGAGGAGCTTTTATTGGCTGGAAAAAATAAATAGACCGCAGACCAGAAAGGGGATATACAAGTACTATATTTATAGCGGCAAATAGCGGAATTGCAGGCGGACCAGAAAGGAAACAAGCAAGTACAACAAAATACTGCTTACTCCTTTTCCTGCGTGCAGCTCCCAGCTAAGAGATTTGTGTACTATTGCCATACCAATAGTAAACAAATCTGTCTTTGTGAAGAACCTGTATTTACCATGTGAGACCCGGGAAAAAATAAGGGTTTTTCCCGGGTCTCATATGGGACCTTTCACATCACCACCAAATACCTGGGTTTTTGACAAGACCTGGGATTTTGGCCACCTTGTATTTGGTGGTGATGTGAAAGGGGTTTTAGTATACAATCTGCAACTCTATCTATTGGATGGTTTAACCATGTTACTTAATGTTATTATCATTGTTGTGTCATGTTGACTGGAACCATCAATTTCAAATAATTGTTTATTGCAGATGGAATCCTTTTCCTAAACAAAAGCCATCCACAAGACCTTGTGGCACAGTTGTTCAGTCCTTTGTATACAGGAAGTTTAAGAACATGCCAACTGGAATTGGCCCTTTACTCACCAGAGGAGTCTATACCCCAGATGCTGAGTGTTATGGTGCAACACAAGAAATCAAATCACAGTGTATCATTACCACCACTCAAGAATGTGGCAGTCAACAAGAGGTGAGTCTAGCAAATCACCTATTGGAAAGGTGTTTTATTTGTGAAATAGAACATGATATAGCATAATTATCTGGATAGATATGGGATTGTTGGCCTAATGTCTTATTATTTTTGCAGTTATGGATATAATAGAGGAAAACACACAGTTAAGGCAATCATTGTCCCCTATGTATATAGTAAGCATAATAGCACTCTGTAGACACTAGGGGCCAGATTTACTAAGCTGCAGGTCTGGAAAAGTGGAGATGTTGCCCATTGCAACCAATCAGATTCTAGCTGACATTCTCTAGTATGTAACAGGAAAGGGAGAACTAGAATGTGATTGGTTGCTATGGGCAACATCTCCATTTTTCCAAATCCACAGCTTAGTAAATCTGACCCTAGGAAATGTGAAACCTGCATTTCTAAATGAAGCCGTAAATCACAAAGTAAGCAGTAAAACAATGTGTTTACCTATCCAACCTCAACGGACAAGTCATAGTACAATACAATCAAAGCATCTTTACCAAGGACATGATGGTAGTACCAATTCTCTACTAATTCTGTCCCCTTCCTATCGCTGTACCTCAATGAAGCTGTGCACTCCTCCATATTTGTGGTCAACCATAAACAATGAGTGGTCAGGAACCAGGACCATGCTGATGTTTGCTTTCTCTTCCAAGACAACACTTAACCTTTTACTATTACATCCTTAAGAGAAAACTGATAGTAGGGACTTGAAGCTCTATAAAGTGCAACCACTTACAGCAATGAACAGTTAGAATGTGGTTGGAAAGATATAGCTTACTTTGCCATATAATCCAGTTTTAAATAAATGCATTAACATATGTATACAGATATACAGGCAAGCCCCCTGGGACATTTGCAGACTTGCCAAGGTGCAATGTGGCATAACACCCTCTGTGCCTCGACTCGATTATTGGCTTGATATGTGATGGATGTAACAGTTCTGTATAAAGTTAGTAAAGTTACACACACCCCTCCCCAGTTATTTTACACCAGTATAAAGCATAACTGTGTTTGAAAATTCTTACAGTACATCTGCCAAAAAAAAGGAATAATGTATTTGAGGGTGTGAATCCTCCTCGATGGATCATGTTTTGGTTTGCAGCCCTGAATGTTCAAATTGCAGTCAGCTGAGCTGCAGTTCCTTTCCTGTTTTTTACTTAAGTATAAAAGTTCTTGAGTATACATCTGTCTGTTCTAGATGTTGGGCCTGAGTCAGACTTAAGAAGGAGCTTGAAATTAAATTAAGGGCCTGATCCAGACCTACGCAGCTCGGCGGTAATTTGACGGGGGGGAGTGTCAGGGGAAGGACATGCTGATACGCTGTGCTTTACTAAGTACAGCGCATCGCCGTAGGTCTGGATCAGGCCCTAAGAGAGGAAAGTTACTCCTGAGCAAAACCATGTTGATTGCAGGGGAATCATATTTCATCTTTTGCAAACAGTATTAGAGTTGAGAGGTGGCATTTCCCAGCCCAAGTCTAAATAACAGTGTGATAGTAAAGCTGGTTAGTATCTGTGTGCAGTAAGCAATTCAAAGGTATATCCCTGCATGCAAAGAATACAATTAACTTGACTCCCCCTGAAATCAACATGGTTTAGCCCAGAAGCAACTTTCTTCTCTAAGTTCAAGCTCCTTCTTAAGTCTGAATCAGGCCCGTTGTGTTTTCCTTAAAACCACTTTAGACATCAAAGTCACTGCAGTCTATTTCTGCCTCCATACTAGCCTTAATCTTAAACATCCAGAGCAGCAGTGCTTTAAGAAGATGAGAATGGATGTCTCTTCTGCACATGTGTTATAGAGCTTTTCAATGAATTACAGGGAGCCATCATCAGACCAGGAGGATGGAGTGCTCACCCAAATTTGCTTGTGGGAACAATGATAATAAGGCATAGCCCAACATAGCCATACAGCATTTTTATAACTAATCCTGACCCAGGGACTGGCTGGCATCTCCCAAAAAAACACAAGAAAGGCGTGTGCGGAAGTCCTTGCTTTCACTAAGTGTACTTTCAAAAATTAATTCATATCATACATCTGATGACCACAGGCATTTGGAATCAGCAAACAAGGGCCAATGCTTGTGGTCAACCATCTTACAAATCTGACTGTCCTGCACTGTCTAGCAAATGTACTTATCATAAGCATAGCTCTTGCATGGTTGCATAACTCTACTGGAACGTCCAAGTGACTCCTGAAATTTGGTATCCAGGGAAAGCAGTCAAATTACCGAGGATGGGATTGAGACAGAGATTTAATTAAAATAACTGCCTCATGCCTATCAACGCTGTGAGCCCTAGCATTACTAAGGATGGACAGGGCTTAAAATCCATTACGTACGTCAGTACTTACGCTATGAAAAGTTAAGGTAGGGTTTGGGCAGCGTAAAATGGCCAAAGTACGTGCGAGCGAGGGGGGTGCCTAGAGGAGTGCATAGAGTGTAAATACACTACACGTTCTAGCATAACTAGCCAGTAGGTCTGGATCTACCTCTATATGCTAACACTATCCTAAAAGAGCATTAGCAAATGTGTCAGTATTCTGATAGCATTATGCTTTCAGCGTTTGCTCAATATCATCAGAGCTCTGGCAAAGCCCTGAAGGGAAAACTGGAGCAGAGACAGAGATATCGCTAGTAAATTCGAACAAAAGTTTATTTAAATAAAAATGTTTAGTTCTACATATTTTTTATAGGATGATTTTATATTTGTCTACTACCTGTGCACACACCTAGGGCCTGATCCAGACCTACGATGCCTGGCGGTAATACGCTGGGTGTAAGCGTAAGATTGGCTGAAATGCTGATCTGCGCATTCGCCGGCCATATGTTGGCCAGCGTAACTAGGGCAACGTCCGTAGTAGCAGCATAGTAACGGCTTAGGGTGGCGTTCCTCACCATTACTACGCAAAAGGTTAGTGTAGGTAGGCAGGGGAAAGGTGTGTAATGAGGGAGGGAGGGATTTTAGTTAATACGCTCCTGTCCCAGCGTATTTCCACTCGCTTACGTCGGCTGAAGTTAGGGTAGCCTTCAGCTGGCGTAAGCAAGAGTAAACACACTGGGACAGGGGGGAGTGTCGGGGGAAGTACATGCCGATACGTTGTGCTTTACTAAGCACAGCGCATCGGCGTAGGTCTGGATCAGGCCCCTAGACTCATTGCAACATGACTTGCAGTCGAGCAAACAGAGATCGTGAATACAATGTATTCCATTCACAAGTAGAATATTTTTAGCTGCTTTACATAGCTTGGACAGGAAATCAATGACAAGGTATTGCAGGACTCCTCTGGGTTTTTTTTTAAGCCTTATTACTGCAGTGTTACATCTTGGCTGCTTATGGAAGGAACAAACCTTGTGATTCCATTAATAAAATTGAATTGGCACGGTGTCTGCCTGGGTCCATTGACTGCAGTGCAGGGTCTGTGCTGCATTAGCTTTGATCTAAGTGTAAGTTTAATTGACATATATAAGAACATTGTGACCAAAACAGTTAGGCTGACGTGATAATATGATGTCATTTCTTCTTACTCAGTCACTCATTTGGAAAGCTCTCAGACCCATTCATAGTATAAAATATCCCCACAGGATCTCGTCCATCAATAATTATGAAATGTACTGTTATTGATGTAGCTAAATAGTATTAAACCATGTTGTAAAAGTATATAGTATAAATGGGCAGTCGCTGTTAGTAGGCAAGCTTAGGCCATTGTCAAGGGTGTCCAAGGTTAGAGGGCATCTAAAATACTGGATGATTAATGCAATATTAATAACTCTTTAGTTTTTTATTTTGGTGCACCTTCCACTAACATGAAGGAAGAGTAAGCATTATATTATATATATTGACTACTGCTCCTCAAGGTCAGAGATAATCTGATTTTATGGTGCTTGTCTGGTTGTGGATTTTTTTTTTAAGTCTACCAGAAGTGAATTTGGCTTTAAAAGTTACTTACTGAAAAATGTTACCACCGGTTTGTGGTATTAAATATGCTTGAGCAAAATAAAGAATATGTTAACTATGTCATAATATTTCTTAAACTATTGTTTTATTGGGTAAGCAGACATATAACAGTCAAGGTTACATAAACAGAACCTTAAACTTATGGGGATGTGGGCATGTCAGGGTGGTGAGAAGAGTCACCTTCTCTTGAGATGGGGCAGTAAGAGGGCAGGGCAGCATAGAGGGGTGGGCAACATGTATAAGAGGACTCATAGCGGAGGGGACAGGTAGCACCTGGAAACTAAGCCAGGGGGACAAGACCTTATAGTAGACTTTTCCCTTGCATTGGAGGTGTGGGTTTATCTTTTCCATATACCACGTGTAGGAAATCAGAGAGGGTAGAGAAGGGGGGTGACCTGCTTTTAGGTCTTAACTATAAGTCACTTAGCAGCAACTAAAAGGCACATGGATTGTTAGGGACTGGGGAAGGGAGGAGGATCACCAGGAGGACTTGAAAAGCTTCACAGAAAGTTGTAAGTCTTAGGCAGGCCACCAGGTGTGAAAAAACATCCTTATTTGGCCACACCAGCACCATCATGTGGGGGAAAGGGGGACCAAGGGACACAAGCTGGTCTGGTTTAAGTTACCATCAATTTTATATGTTATACACATTTTCCTTGACTTTAGTTCAGATAGAGAATTTATCTACAAGCTGTCTGATCTCCACTCATGGGTCATCGTCACTGGGGTAAGGTCCCCACTCATGCACCCGATTCCTTTAATGTTTGTCTTGGGGCCTTAGCAGAGCATCTAGTAAAAGACGGCAGAGGGGGTGGAATCATACCCTTAAGGAGGGATGCTGTGAGTTAGTCTTTCAAACTCAAACATGGAGGAAAAGTGGGATGGGGAATTATAGAGAGATAGTGCCTGATTTGAAAGAAATGGAATGGCTTTGGGCCTAAGACATTGATGCTGTAAAAGGCAATACACGCCGGGTGGCACGTTGACTGGGAGAGACCCCATATCTGGAGATATGGCCTCCAGAACTGAACGCAGTATTCTAGGTGAGGGCGTACCAATGATTTATAAAGGGGCATCACTACTTCTCTCTTTCTGCTACTAATTCCTCTCCCTATGCAACCAAGCATCTGACTTGCCTTTCTCATTGCTTTATTACATTGATTGGCTACCTTCAAGTTACTGGAAATAATGACTGGGAAGTAGCCTAATCTTATTCCTCGAAGTAACTACTGCTAATAATTAAAACCATAGGTGTAAAAAAATCTGTAGAAAACTGGTATATGTAATGCTGTAAGTTTATTACAAGTGAAAAATGCACAAATAAGACACAACAGGTTTACAGTTACAGATACAGAGATACAGTACACAAGGATGGCTAGATATGGAAACACCAGATACAAATGCAGGAATGAGGCATAGAGCAGGTAAGATACTGCCAACAGGTTCCTGGGACAGCTCAGACAGGTAAACCTGACAGTCACAGAAAAGGACAGCTGGGGCCAAACAATGGGGTAGATCCAGAACTCCGCTTGCAATCCTTTTCACTAGTGTAGCGTATTTACGCGTGCGTACCTTCTATACACTTCCCTAGGCACACCCCTTGAATGTACGTACTTTGACCGATTTTCACTTTTCCCTACCTTAACTTTTGGCCACGTAATCGCTATCGTCCGCACATGTACAGATAGGTAATGCAGACTTATGCAGCTAAGCACGCCCATACTGTATACTTTAAATGAAACCCCCGCCTACATTGCGTAATTTAGACGTACTTTTGTCTGTAAAATTGGCACGCCCATTCATACGAATTTACACAACATATACGTGAATGTCCAATACGCTCCGAGTTACGTTACGTAGCGTATAATTTGTCGTGCGCATGTGCAGTACATACAAAATTGCGATTTTACGTGTCTGCCAGGCGTAAATTTGCACAGACGCGCAGTTCTGGATCTGGGCCAATATACATAAGTATTTAATTATTTTCACTATAATTATGTTATAATGTTTTCATCTGACAACCTCCAAGCTTTTGTGTTGGGAGATGAATTTTGCACATTAAAAATATAACAAATTGGTTCTGGAAGATAATGGTTCCGAATGCTAGGTAGACTTTAAGGCCCAGATTCACAACACCGTACGTGTTCCACATACGGTCTTAAAATTCCAATAGTAGCTATTACGCATTTAGAAATAATACAAGTGAATTGGGATTTATTGTTTTTCAGTTACATCAGCATACCTCCATATACTCCTGTATACACTCGAGTCCTGATGCAGACTGCCAAACCCTAGTGTGTGTGGTAAATGCACAGGTGGTCTGGGAGTCCCCTGTCACTCCCTTCTCTCATGTGGACTTATGCTTATGACTTATGGTATATGGCAGGCTTATGTCTCTTGTGTGCATTAGCGGTCCATACGACCTCTGATCCGTGCGTAATGCTTACTGCCCTACTGTAAATTGTCAATGCTCCCTTCCCTCCACCTTACAGAGTTTAAATGAGTGGAAGGAATGTTCCACCCTGACGGATGCATCTCCAGGCGTTCGGAACTAAATTCCATATATAACAGCTGTCATATGGAGGTTAGGATCCGGTCCTTAGTCAGGACTCTACAGAAACACAGATCTAAGCATAATGAGGTTGATCCAGAGCTACGGCCGCCGCACTAGCTACGGTGGCCATATGTGTAAGAACGGCATTTCTCTGTGAGCCATGGATCTAGTGTCCATAACTACAGCGGGCAGCTCCGTAACTACGCTGTAGTTATGGAAGCTGGGTGGAGAGGGTAATTAGGACGGGAGGGCTGGGTATAGTGTTTTATGCTCCTGTGTGAGCGTAGTTAGACACAGTTACTCCGGCTGAAGTTAGGGTAGCATTCAGCCGGCGTAACTACGCTCACACAGGAGGAGTGCACCAGAGCTACGCTGGCTATATAGTCTGCGACTAGGTAAGAGGTTATTTGCAGTGTCCGGGCTGGGCCCCCTGATTTGCGGAGCCCTAGGCTGCGGCCTATGCCTTGGGCCACCTCTGCTGGGCACATCATGTAGCCAGGTGAGATCTCCGCAAACCTTTTCCTCAAACACTTCTACCATGAAACATTGGGTCAGATCCAGAGCTACGCTGGCTGTCTGGCCGTAAGTAAAGCTATATAGCCTTGGACTGGGACATCTGTAAGAGTGAGAGCGGGCGTCTGATTGCCACGGTAGCACTAAACACAGCCCCGTAGATGGCATATTTCTCAGAAGGCTGGCAGCAGAGACACTGTCAGAACAAGTCCTATTAAAGACCTGGTTATATATATTTTTTATTTTAACGTGAGATTGTTAGATTTTGATGGGGCCCCTTCTAATTTTTCGCCTTGGGCCCCACAAAAACCTAGGGCCACCTCCAGTGCCAAGTTACTTTGATTGTTACAGTAGTCAAGAAATATTAATAGTAGCCTAGAGAAAATTAAAAGATAAAATGGAGATTAACAGCAATTTTTGTTCTTTCTAAAAGAAGCTTTTTCAAGTTACAGACAAAAGAAAACAACCTAACATTTTTTTGCACTAAATTAATGTATGTTGTATATTTTCAGCTTGTTTGATATTGTGATATTGTCTAAGTGCTTTCTAACGTTGCCAGTGCCAATTCCAGTAAATATTCATCATATTGTTGTACTGGGGAATCAGCTGAGCCAATAGGGTTTTAGTACAGGAAATCCATCTTCTCTTTTTCTGGGCAAATGCTGAAAAAGGTCACAATGGGCAGAATATAGCACTTAGCAGGTCCTGACATGCATCTGTGACTACTGTGTCGCTGTAAAATGACTCTGAGATAGCTTTTAATGTAATTTATTGTGATGGCAACAGGCATTCTCTGCACGTCTTCAATTTATTATTTCATACTTGTTTGTTACTGAAAATTTTCTGAGGATCTGACTAGAAGGTATGACTATAAACCTGCATTATTAACACCCCTTTACGGATGATTTTGGAATATAACATAATGAATGTAGGTTTGCCGCTTAGAATAGCTGTGTTGCGACAAACCACATCTTTACGGTAAAGCGGCGATGGTAATGTTGTTGTGAGATGACTGAAGGAACAAAACGTCATGACAGCGCCTGGAAGGTATTTGAAGATTTTCAATGGCAACAGGTAAGTTAACCCTTACCCTCCCTGTCCCACAACCTAACCCTAAGTTTCC
Source organism: Limnodynastes dumerilii (assembly GCA_011038615.1). Lineage (NCBI taxonomy): Eukaryota > Metazoa > Chordata > Amphibia > Anura > Limnodynastidae > Limnodynastes > Limnodynastes dumerilii. Next base: position 96,102 of record WWET01002261.1, read on the forward strand.
CCTTCTATCAGTCTTACATTAAACCTCCTTGTCCTGCAGCCTAACCCTAACCTTCCCCTAATAGCAGCTTAACCTTTACCCTCCCTGTCCTGCAGCCTAACCCTAACCTTACCCTTCTAGCAGCTTAATCTTAACCCTCCCTGTCCTGCAGCCTAACCCTAACCTTACCCTTCTAGCAGCGTAATCTTAACCCTCCCTGTCCTGCAGCCTAACCCTAACCTTACCCTTCTAGCAGCTTAATCTTAACCATTTTTGTCCCAAAGCCTAATTTTAACCTTCTAGTTCTAGTAGCTTAACCCTCCCTGTCCTGCAGCCTAACCATGACCTTCCTCCTTCCAGCAGCCTAACCTTAGCACTCCCGGTCCAGCAGCCTAACCGTAACATAACCGCTATTGGGAACAGGTCATTGATGAAAAGGGCCATTCCACATAATAACTGTTTCCAATAGAACATTTTCTGTATTACTACTATTTCTGGCACTGATGCAGTCGTGATAGAGCTGTCGGCTGCATCGGTACTGATAACAAGCCATTCTAAGTAACAATTGCATCCCAAAAGTAATGATAACCAGTATTTTTTTTACTAACATGTTTTACGTGATTCCAAAACCAAAAAAGTAATGATGTATTAAGTCCCACCTTTCTGTATCATTTTGGAGTTCTTTCTCTGTTTTTCATTGTAGTTTTTTAACATAGTGAAATGCTAGTTTTGTTGTAGACCATAGTCATGTTATTGTTACATGAAAATTTGTAATGTGATATTCAATAGTGCCAGCAGTTCTCCGGTTGGAAGGGGGGAACCCACACTGCAGTATGACTATTGGGGCCAGATTCACTATGCTGCGGGAATGAAAAAGTGGAAATGTTGCCCAACCAATCAGATGGAGATGTTGCGCAACCAATCAGATTCTAGCTGATATTTTCTAGTATGTAATAGGAAAGTGAAAGCTAGCATCTGATTGGTTGCTATGGGCAACATCTCCACTTTATGTCTACTTGTACAGAGAACACAGCAACAATCCGCATCGGAGACCCATTTCACTTTTCTGACAAAGTATTGGAGCCTTTTCACATCGCCATTGATAGTTTCCATGGATGGCATCCAAAGTTTGAACATAAGAGGTGGAAAATTACAGCTAGGTGGTAGTCCCAGGTTTTTGGATTGCTGCTAAGAACGGCCCTTTTTTTAGAAAGGGCCGGTTTTGACATCACATTTGTGAATATGGGGATCCTAAGAAATTTCCTGCCCTGCCTCAGACAGGTAATTGCCGCTCTATATTTCCCCAACTCCTACCCTTATGCTAATTGTTACCCTAACCCTACCCTTCCATTACCCTAACCCTGCCTTTCCTGCAGCCTAAGCCTAAGACCCCCTTTTCTGATTCATCCCCTCCCTACAGCCTAACCCTAAGACTCCCTTCCTTGCAGCCTCACCCTAAGACTCCCTTCCTTGCAGCCTGACCCTGGGACTCCCTTCCCCGCAGCCTCAGTTCCGGAGGTAGGTCTGCGATGGAATTTTCGCAATGGGGACATATTCTAAGATACACACAGCCGACAATTAGCTATCGGCAGTGTGTATAAATAAAATTAGGGTCCGCATTGACACATCCAATCTGATGGTCCCATGATATTAGAACTTTTATTATACAGTATATTACATATTACATATATCTTATATTTTCTCAATTACTGGACTTGCTCCTGTTTAGTACTGGGCATTGTTTAAGGATAAACCAAATCAGGTAATTAGGATGCTGTGACTTATTGGTTAATAACGGCAGGACTGAGTATACTGAACAGTGTCATGAAGTGAATAAGTAAGAAGGACATAGCTGAGAGGTGTCCTAAGTTTCTCCAACAAGGCAGAACATAAAATCTTAAAATGCTAAAATGTAGCTTGGTAATACGGTAAACTTCAATTGCCTCCTATTTTTCTTGTTAAAGTCTAGTTTTATTATACAGGTAAAAAGGGATTCCTGATATCTGCATTTGACCAAGGAATTTGACCAAGCCGTTCCGATTTTAATGTGAAAATTAAGAAACGTTATTGTTACAGTTGTAAAGACAGTAATAGTAAAGACAGTATCACCTGCAAACTACACAGAAGAATGTTTACTTTACTTATATAGAATGCATTTTTATGGAGTTCATGGTATTACTCAGTGCACGACCCCGGTGCAGCAGTGGTATACTTTACTTTGGCTGTGGTTACTTGTATATAGGATACACAGTTAAATTTTTCTTATTTATTATTACTTTTTTTTTATACTGAACAGTGGTCTAGGAGCAGAGAATAACAAGTTTTCTTCAATATTTGATTATCTAAAGTTTAGACCATCTTGGCATTTACACATATTTTAATTCAGGGCTAAATGCCAAGAAAGAAGCATCTTATGAATATTAATCTGTGGAGGAAAATTGAATGTTGTACTTTGTAGATGCAAGTTGGCTGATTTTATGTTAGCTGTAACTATATTTTTAGTAAACTATGTCTTGAAATTCTGGTTAAATATCTGTCCCTTTGCCCTTGTAGTGGAAGAAAATAGGAGAGCGATGAAACCAATACACTGTTAAAAGAACAAGAAGCACAGGTTTTAT
>WWET01002261.1:108947-119827 GCA_011038615.1 Limnodynastes dumerilii
CCCCCCTCTCTCCCTCCCTCTCTCTTCCCCTCCTCTCCCTCTCTTCTTTTCCCTCTCTCTCTCTCTTCCTCTCCCTCTCTCCCCTTCTTGATATCCCCCCCCCTCTCTCTCTCCCTCTGTCTCCCTCTCTCTCTCTCCCTCTCTCTCATATGACTAGGAGACTATTACTCATTCTTTGCTCTAATCCTTTAGATTTCGCATGCAGTTGATGGCCTCGTGGGGCTGGAATTCATTCTCACACATCATGGTGGATAATATCACTTTTTCCACAGACTGCTTCAATTCCGGTAAGTTTCGTGGAATTCCGATGTGTTATAATTTTTATTTATTTATTATTTATTAACAGGTTTTTATATAGCGCCAACCGATTACGTAATGCTTTACAATTAATCAGTATAAACAAGACTGGGTAATAACAAACAGCCTGGGTGGGGAAGAGGGTCCTGCTCACAAGCTTACATTCCCTTAGGGATAATTCTAATTATTGGACAATTCTAATGCTTTTCATCAATTGCTCAAGGAAGTGTTTTGTATGAGGTTGGTTATCTTTACATCAATGTAATACAATTTCAGTTGAATACATTCTTTTATCATTCCTAGAACTTTACTAGAGGACATTTGACTTTTAGACAAATATAAGCTTGTTTGTATATATTTTTGTATTGCACCAGGAAGAATAGAAAGCATTTCTGGAGAACAGGAGGGATCACAAGATAAAGATCTCTGGGAAGACAAGACTCTGAGTCCTCTGTCGGAACCTATGTACACTGGTTGGTATCCAAGATGACAAAATATACTTTACTTATAGATAATAATCTCCAGATCTTTATTATGCAGACCTTTATGTTTTCATATTTAAATAATATTTTGCCAATTACTCCCTCGTTCCCCAGAGATACTGAGCCCTTCCATTATCTCTTGACAGGTAAATATTAATATATTTTAGATAAAAAACCTAATAAATAATTTTAGTACAGCAGATTGCACAATGTCATGTGACTTACATGGCTACTTAAATGACAGAGCCTTCTCTGTGCTGCTTTTATGTACCTTAAAGAGTAAAGATGCTCCACAAAAATGTGCTCACTATGGACCGGATCCAGATTTAAGAAAAGAGGGGAAAAGCACTTTTTTATGATTGCTTTTTGCTAAAGCATATGTGCATGTGCCGCATTTCCAATGGCAGAACGGGCCAATAGCAATACCGCTGTGTGGGAGAAGGGAAGTAAGCAGATAGTACAGTGAGGATACATTAAACAGCCTCTGTACTATTCAGACTTCCGTTCTACATGAGGATGGCATGGAAGTTTAAGGTAAGTAAAGTCTCTTGTCAGAATCCCTTGTGAACACAGAGAGACCACTTTGAACACTAACTCCACCCCCTGATGAGGACAGTTGGTCACATGGTCATGGCATTGGCAAAGGTTAAGCATCTCCTGCAGCATAATATACAATGGCCTCTAGTGCAGGCCTCCCTGGGTACAGAGACCTGTGGCAGCAGCAAAATCAGTGCCTATAGAAGTCTGAAATCAATAGATTTCCGGCATCAGTGTCTGGATATGGTCCTATTTACCTTAAATATTTCATATAGATAAATTTATTGTGTGCTCTGTTTCTATCTTATCGGTCTCATTTCTATATTAAAGGTTCCCCTTTATCCAGGTTAAAGCTGGGATGCAGTTGCTGGAACGAATGGCTGAATTTTGACACATACAACTGACGGTTGCATTGTGGCTGTATCGGTGCCAAAATGGTTAAAATATTGCTATATGGAATAATCCTATTTTGCCAATATACCTGTTCCCAAAAGCGAAATGTGCTCTCCCCGACACTGGGCATGGCAGGCTGCAGGGACAAGCTGCGGCGGTGTACGGGGACAGGCTAATAGAAAGGAAGGTTAGGGTTAGGCTGCGGGACATGGAGTGTTAGGTTTAGGCTGCGGGAGATGGAGGGTTAGGGTTAGGCTTCAGGAGATGGAGAGTTAAGGTTAGGGTGAGGATTTGGGTAAGGGTTAGGGAAACATCCTATCTGTCGCCATTGGAGCTGTTGCATCTTCAGTTGTTGCGGAGTCTGTCTGTCACACTGTCTTCTTTGCAGCAGTCACAAAATGACTGCTGTCACCGCAGCACTGCTGGAATACAATGTATTAAAAACTGTCATATCATAACAGCGAACCAAACCTGTTAAAGCTTGCCTCCGTTTCTAGGATAATGACTGTCTCCATCTCTAGATTAATGGTCATCTCCATCTGTAAAGTCAACCTCTCCTCCATCTTTAGATTAAGTGCCCCCTCATCCACACAAAATTACAGCTTGTCATTATCAAGTACGCTAAATCTCTGCTTCAGTGCTTCTTTGGTGTTAATTTCATTTTAAAAAAATGTGTCAAAAGTGGTGGACTAACAGGCTCAGCCACAATCCCCTCTGATTGTATTCCTCATCAAGCACAGGATAATATCTAAACGTGTATTAGTAACAGTTGCACAGAGCACTCATTTTGATTGTATTAAAGCTTGAAGCAAATCCACTTTTTTGCTTTGTACTGAAGTAGTAAATAATGAATAGAATTTGATGGCCTGTCTTCTACAAAATTTAAACCTAATTTCAAAACAAAGCTATTTACATGATGCTGTCATATTTGCTTATGTTCTTCACAAAACTGTTTGCCTCAGTTACAGTCAAGTGAAATGCTTTTGCCATTTTGATGAATATTGACATTTTTTTTTATTAAATGTGTATTTAAATGCAATTCTGCAGACCTGGGTTGGCCCTTCGAACTTTCCCTTTGCTCTGTTTAGCGATAAGCTTCATTTTCTATTCAGAATGGATTGGATAGAGACACTTCTGGAAATTGAAAAAAGTACGGAAAGGTTCTTTGGAGTTTGGGAAGCATATATGGAAACGCTTCCAAACACCACTAAACTTAAAATCCATAACTCCCTTAAATACACCACATGGTACCTGATGCGTCAGGTTGAGAATCATCCTCCTTTGATATTTGATCCTCGTCTGAGAGCGTATGTACTGTAATGTGACTGGTTTTGTACTTTTTGCTGCTAATGTCAATGCCCTGGAGTCTTCCAGCTGATAGTTATGTGTAATTTCTCTGAATACCAGATATACTATCTGATTTGCGAATTCACCTACCTTGTCCTTTTCTATGTGGCATACATCCTTTGTATTAAAATGTTAATGTATAATGGCATTGTGTATCAATAAAAATCTTTATTGGAAAAAAAAAAATGTGTATTTAAATAAAGATGGAAAGTGGTGTCGTATTCTTGGTCAATCCGCAAAATGGGCATGATTGGTATGTCCTAGATTTAACTTTATAACACCAATAAGTTTACATCTGAAATTGTTTAACCATCTACTTACATCTATTATACCTTGTTCTTGTATATGGTGGTTGTCCAATAACTGTCACTGTTGTTCTTTATCTTCACACAGAAGAAGACATGTATTTGTGGTTTTCTACTTGTGGTGCCAGAGGACCTCATGGTCCAACTCAGACACAGTGCAACAATGCATACCGCAACTCCAACATTTCTGTGGTTGTCGGGAAAGACGGTACATTAAAAGGTGTCCAAATGTGGAGAGTCCCGTTTACCAAAGTTTATAAGTGAGTAGAGACTCATACATCTCACAATATTATAATGTCTGCATGATAATAAGATGATGAGGAGGTTGGGACACAGAACAAAGTCTTTGTTTGTAGGTAAATAATATAGGTTCCACAGGCAAAACTCCTGCACATAATAGAATGTTTGTGGGATTTTATAAGTGATTTTGATTGGTTAACCATTTGATTCCACTGATTATTACCTTCTCTATGGAATTGTGTTTGACTATCGTGTGGGTACCGGTTAATTGTGTAGAGTGTACAGGTTAGATGGTAGGGCTTCATTAGAAAGCTGGGGAAATTAGAGTTGGGTTGAGTGGATCGATGTGTTTTTATATTAATTTCTCACAGTTGCATTTAGTATTTCAGGGTATGAGGGTAATAATTATGAGGGACACGGCCATTTGAATGTATAATAAACTAAATTTTATAGCGCCTGTGTCATGATAGAATAACAAGAAGACTGAATATTTTAATAGTAAAATGAACATTCCCCAACATAGGGAAAGGAGATAGTGACTATAGAAAACAAGTTGACAAATGGGGCTGACATCACTCATTCATTAGCCCAGCTGAGAGCATGTGACTCATCCTGTAGTCATCACTCTCACTGCATGCTATAAACGGAGCATTCTGTACTGAAGGCACAAACGCGTTACTGCTCTTATAAGTAAATTGCCATTTTATTTAAGAACAGTAAGTTTTGTGTCTATGTTGTAATTCCCCCCTACCCCCAATCATAATAACCCTAGTAACACAGAAACCTTTGGTGACATGGGGCTGGATCCAGACTTAAGTAAGTGCTTGAAATTAGTTACTCCTGGGCTAAACCATGTTGATTGCAGGGGAGTCCTATTTCATCTGTTGCAAACAGTATTAGAGTTGAGAGGTGATGTTTCCTATCCCAAGTCTAAATAACAGTGTGATAGTAAAGCTGGTCAGTATCTGTGTGCAGTAAGCAATTCAAAGGTATATTCCTGCATGCAAAGAATACAATTAACTTGACTCCCCCTGCAACATGGTTTAGCCCAGGAGTCACTAATTTCAAGCATATAAATCTGGATCCAGCCCATGGCACATAAGAGAAGGAAGCCTGATCATCAACTGTCATATCAGCAAGCAAGGCACAAGAAAAGTTTGATTAGTCACATGCTTTCTGCCAGGCTAGACATCCTATTTATGAACTCTACAGGGATCTGTGATTACACCTAACTGTGTGTAATCAAACTTTTCTTGTTTTACAAATAGTCTGCAAGTCCGCTTTATACACCATGGACCAGATTCATACTTACCTATAGATTCCGTATGGTATCCTCCTTTGCGGATTGGGAATCCGCCACCTGGATCCTGCCTTAAGTATTCCACACAGGAACCCCTGAGGAATACTGAATTGTATGTAAAGGCTTAGTCAAGCCCTGTACAATTTACATACCTCTGCCCACCGCCCATGCATATTTCCTACACATGAGGGGTGGACACGCCCCCATGCAGGCAGCTCTGATCCGCATGGAAAGCAGCATTGTGCAATACCATTTTCAAGCAGGTTCCATATGTAGAGTACAGAAGTCTATCACGGTATTAGGTTTGAATCTGAGCCCATGTCACAAAAAAAGCACTATGGAGCGTAAAGCTGAATGTGGACATATCTGTATATAATAAGATTAACAATAAATATGCAATATCCTGTACATATGATACAGCTAAACAACAAATTGTCAACATGCACCATTTTCCATATAATGCTTTGAAAGGGGCACAGTAACTACTCCCTGAAAAATCAATCTGTGTCTGGTTTTGTAGGTAGCAGGCTGTTTTTCCCCCACTTTTAATCTCTATTGAAAGTTTCTCAAACCAGGATATTTGGAGCATTGATTTAAAAAAAAAATTGAAGGATACCACATCACAGGGAATTCCCCATGTTGTTTTGTTGTAGACTGGTAACTTTATGTGAGCAGCATGACATGGGGCTGGATACTAACTTTCATTAGATTGCACCTGAATTTTTGATGAATGGATGCTTAAGGATTTTCTGTCAGGCTATTTATGAACTCTACAGGGATCTGTGATTACACCTAACTGTGTGTAATCAAACTTTTCTTGTTTTACAAATAGTCTGCAAGTCCGCTTTATACACCATGGACCAGATTCATACTTACCTATAGATTCCGTATGGTAGCCTCCTTTGCGGATTGGGAATCCACCACCTGGATCCTGAATGTGGACATATCTGTATATAATAAGATTAACAATAAATATGCAATATCCTGTATATATGATACAGCTAAACAACAAATTGTCAACATGCACCATTTTGCATGTAATGCATTGAAAGGGGCACAGTAACTACTCCCTGAAAAATCAATCTGTGTCTGGTTTTGTAGGTAGCAGGCTGTTTTTCCCCCACTTTTAATCTCTATTGAAAGTTTCTCAAACCAGGATATTTGGAGCATTGATTTAAAAAAAAAATTGAAGGATACCACATCACAGGGAATTCCCCATGTTGTTTTGTTGTAGACTGGTAACTTTATGTGAGCAGCATGACATGGGGCTGGATACTAACTTTCATTAGATTGCACCAGAATTTTTGATGAATGGACGCATAAGGATCCATGATTGCAGGACCATGATGTGTGATCACTCCACAAACCATTCCCTTTACACCAAAGAACTTTCAATAGCCATATCCCACCTTAAGTATTCCTTACTCTACATTGTAATACCATTAACATCAACCTGAGAGTGTGATCTGGCCTCCCTGTTCGAAACTGTTGGTAGTTTCATTTCCCTTATGTCTGGAATGGTGAAATGCGTTGCGATCAGTGTTTTTTAATGTATGTTTGGAGCACCGGACCTTTTTTGTTCCTTGTAATAACCCAACCTTAAAGTATGGCATTTTTCACCAGAGCCAAGGTCATGTCTTTACACAGACAATCATCACAACCCCTTCCCCAGGCACCAAACCTAGACTGGTCCCTGAAAGCTGCCGCCAAGTTATGCCCTGTCTGAAAAAGAAATGACAATGTTACATGCTGATTTCCTGTCTGAGAACCTCTATATAACCTTCTAATCCCCAACTCTAATCCCACTCACCATAAACCTATTCCCAATGACCACTACAGATACCTCTCTGACCAATGAGTGTCCCTCCCGCCTATTAGGGCACTCGTCTTCCTTTTCCTATTATTGGCTGAAAAAAGGTCGATGTGCACTAATGAAACTCCTCAGAAACATTATTATCTGAGAGACACCATTCAACAGAGCAAGTACAAGCCTGGATCAGGAGCTGAACTAAGAAAAAGACTGTGAGGAGAAGGAGATTTAAGAAATCTAAACCATGCATTGTTCTCATTTCAGGATTTCTGTTTATGGGGCAGCTGGGGGTAAAGGAGCCAAGAACCACAACAAACGTTCCCATGGAATCTTCATGTCTGGAGTGTTTCCTCTCCAGAAAGATGAGTTGCTCTATATTCTGGTTGGCCAGCAAGGAGAAGATGCATGCCCAGGGGTAAGTATTCATATTATTAGGTTGGAGTTGACCTTGATATTCATATACATAATATGTTGCTGCAATATATGCTTATGATGATTGTTAAATAAAATGTCTAATATTCTAGAAAAATAATAAGACCCAAAAAATCTGCAAGGGAGAGTCTTCCATTATTGAGGATGAAGACAGAGGAACAAAAAGTCTTTCAAACTGGGCCGGAGGAGGAGGAGGTGGAGGGGGAGCTACCTATGTCTTCAAGGTTAGACAATTTTTATACTGTTGCACATTTCAGGGGGAAAAAAACACTGTTTAATTTGCTTGACAACAAGCAAGACAACATTATTATATTATAATAATTATAAACATATTGGACCGTTTTCACATGGAGTTGCATGCGTATTTTTAGGTATGTTTTAACTGTGCTTGTGTAGTAGCTTTATTTACGTAAGTTACGTTGAATATACGCACGTAAGTGTTTTAAGCACGGACATGTGAATCGCACTTGGGGACATACATATGGTTAGGCGGGGTAGAAATACGTACTTGAAAATTTACATGAAAGAGGGTGGGGGGAGGCATTTATGAACGCTTGAGGGCGCGGCTATAAAGAATCGCACGCACGGAAGACATATATGCACGTAAGTACACACTTAAAGATCAGAGTGGTATCTGGAGGTGTAAGTCTACGATTGCACGGTCAGGAGTGTCATGGGTGTTGCTTCCCTACGTGCGTATAATTGCGTACTTTTAAAAAACGGAACTCTGCGCTGAAAATAATAAACCTACGACGTATTCAATTAGGGAAGAATAATGAGCTCTATTTTGCCCATATAGTCAAAATGCTCCTTAATAAATCTCTTTGTGCTTCTTTATTTTCTGAATAACTATTACTGATAACAGGGCTCTATATGCCTCATAATAAAGTTATTTCCTTCCTATCTATTCCTTTGCTTTCCTTTGATTTGTGTAGAAAATATCTCCCATAAATAGGAATTTATATCCCACCACACAGGGCATACAGAGCCCTTTGCACCCATGGTGGTTACACCACTAACTATTGGCTCTACCGTGTTATATATTGTAGCCTAACTATGCCTCTTGTGCAACAATAGTCATGCCGCTCTTTTGGAGACCTAAGGTGAGGGCTACTTAAAAATTTTGCTATAGAGCCAACAAAGTTCTAGTTTCTAAGTCTAAATAACAGCGTAAAAGTGAAGTTGATCAGTATCTGTGTGCAATAAGCAAAAGCAAAGTATTCTCCCTGCATGTATAGGATAAAATTAATTTGACTCTCCCTAAAATCAAGATGGTTTTGCCCAGGTGTAACTTTCCTCTCTTATTTTCAATCTCTGAATCAGGTCCTATGTCTCTGACTGCTGACACATTGATATCTCTGGACCAGATTCAGAATTAATAACGTAAGGTCACTTACGCACGCAAGGAGTGTAAGTGACCTGACTTCACTGGAGGGCGCATGCACACTCCAGATGTTACGCTAGGGTTACTATAGTAACCTAGTGTATAAACAATCGGGGCGGGGGGAAGCATGCTAAGTGTACAGTGGGGGAGGGTACGGACCGCTGATCCGCATGATAGATTTAATGCAGGCTTATGGCAGCGTAAGCTGTGATAAAGCCCGCACAAGAGAGGGGAGTGACGGGGTGTGCACTCCCCTCTCTCTCGCGTACTTACAGACCCCCGCATGCACGGAAAACGTGCGGGGGTCTGAATCCGGTCCTCTATGATAACATAGTATATTCTTGTTTTTTATTCAAGTACTCCAATACTTACCTGAAATATTTCTTCAAAAAATCTGAATTGATGTTTTGAATTTAGGGACATGTTGTGCTTAGTTCCATTGTTTCGTTTTAACGTCTCCCTTTTTGATGAGGGTAATCTTGATGAGGGTAATTAAATCTTCAGTTATCCAACTGAATTTGATGGCCCCTAGAGTGAAAATTTTCTCTATTTATATCCTTATAGTGTGAATCAGCGTGGTGGCACTTAAATGAAAAATTCTGTCGAAAAACAATATTATTACATCGCCTTTATGTTTCATTTGATGTGCATTTGTCTTCTTGGAGGTCTCCTCCCTTTACACATGTCTTCAATGTATGTGCCACAACTGAAATTTTGATGATAATCCATTGTTGTTTCAAATGCTTCCCTTCTTGTAATGTCTCTGATGTAGCATGTTTCTTATATTGTGGATTGTGTTTGATATTTTCAAAAGTTTTCTTTTTGTCTTGTTTTTCATTTTGAGTAATCATATAGGACCAAATCCATACTTAAGAAAATCGAGACATTTTTCCACTATGTAGGGGAGTGGCGGGGGGGGGATTGGAGTATGAAGATAGTACAGTGAGGGCCCTCCGTCCTATCCAGATTTCAGCACCGTCAACATTTTAAGTGAGGACAGTGCAGAAGTTTTAAGGTAGGGGTCCTGGATTATACGGATAGCTGGATAGGACCCCTGCTGTCATTGCACATAGATCTCCCAGCATAGCCGCTTCAGTTTGTATCCAGCCCTCACTTTTGTTAATATTCGTTCCCAAAAATATTATTTTTAACAATGTCACACATTAACAAGCATCTTATTCCATTTATTTATTTATCTGATTTAGAAAAAAGCATAAAAAATACAAACCTTCCCCCAGAATTATCTACTAAAAATAAAGTATGTTATGTTACTCTGCACAATGAAGAATGAAATATACTTTTGGATGAGTGGAGTAATAGTCACTGCTGTCAAGGCTGTTTCCTTTTCCCTGCCTCATAGGTTATGTGTTAGGTCTGGATCCACATTAATCGACAGTGAAGTCAATTCTGTGTGCTCGGATCTTAAATCATCTGGGTCCGGATTCACAGTTACGTAGTTTTCGTGTAACGTACGTTGTTTTAAGAATTGAGCTACTACGCATGTGTAGTAGCTTATTTACACTATCTACGTACCATTTCTGTACATAGATTGCATAAATAAGCTACTACGAATGCGTAGTAGCTAAATTCTTAAAACAACGTACGTTACGAAAACTGCTTAACTGTGAATCCGGACCCTGATTTCACAATTTACCCATGCATCCGAGCAACCTTGTTTTGTACGCAATTATCGTATCGATTCAGATTTCCAACTAATGATACCTCCGACAGCTCCCATTGGTGGTGGTGGAGGAAGGGGTGCGAGCTGCAGTACCAGTTCAGACCTATGATCCGCCACCATTTTTACTTTCTATGAGTTAGGGAGTTTACTTAAACAATAAGTTAGGGAACTGTCGTCAGAACTTTGAATTTGAAGGGGAGTGATTAGCAAGGTACAGATGTGTGGATGCTGCATGAATCAGTCTTTTGTTTTTAGCATCTTTTAGAAAATAAAAAATCCCTGGGGATTATTCTGAGTTAGGAACGATATAAAGGTAAAAGCCTGCTCTAAGATAAACCATATTGTAATACAAGTTGCAATGAATTTACTGTTTGCACATTTTCTCTTATAACCATCACTAAATTTCCAAACACACAAAATATCACCACCCATAGTCCTCAGCAAGGTAATAAATAAATAAAGCACATGATTTACACAACTTTCAGCACTCCTTCTACGTCTGATATTTGCATTGCTGTTTCTCTTGAAGGAGGTAAATGGTGTGCTAACACCCTTACTGATTGGCGCAGGGGGAGGAGGAAAAGCTTACATAGAAGATCCAGATTACTTCTCAGATTCTGAACAAGAAGAGATGTTTGAAAGGAATCTGTCGGCTCCGGGGATGAACGGAAA
>WWET01002261.1:119857-140332 GCA_011038615.1 Limnodynastes dumerilii
AGTGGAGCGGCAGGTACTGGAATAATATTAGCAATATTTGTAACATTGTGTTCTGAATCAAGGTGTGAAGCGACAGAGGTTATTTTGTGGCATAGTGTCCGCCACGCCGCCAAAGGAATAGAAAGATAATTTCTTCCATTATATATCACAGTATGAACCAATTCAATCTGGGTGAGGAGCCGCTGTGTTCTAGTAAAGGTTGTATATTTCTAACTTACTGTCCTTGATAAGGTCAATTCATACAACAAAAAGAAAAGTCAAAAATGAGCATCACATATCAGTTTTTAGAAATTTGTGAACAAGAATGTTTGTAACAGTTATTATTATTACAACAATATACAGTACAGACATACAGGGTAGGGATGAACAGCATAGTACATAATAAAATACAATAAAAATATAAACATATATAAAATATACACAATAAAGTAAAGCAAGCACAGACTGCTAGGCAAAATGTGAGGTGTCAAGCTTGGAAGATTAGAGAGGAGTGGATAGAGCGCAGTGAGAGATTGAAAGGGGGCCACCAGGTGGGGACAGGGTAGCAGAGAGGGACAAGAGGGTACAAAGTGAGGGGGGAGTGGTAGAGGAGAGAACAACGCTAGGATTGAAGGCCTTGCTCACATGAGCTAACTCACTAAATCGGAAGGATGAACTTACAGAAGACATAAGGAGCGGGAAGGAAGTGGACTGCTCGTGTGAGCGGAGGATAGGGGGAAGGAAGGAGAAAAAGGGATAGTTGTAGGATGCAGTGAGGGTGTTAAGTGGAGGTTGGGTAGGCTAGTCTGCATTTTGAGTGAACACTTGAAGACCTGCAATGTGGGGGAGAGTCTGACTGAAGAAAGGAGGTCATTCCAGTGCAGAGGTGCAGCACAAAAGAATTCCTGGATACGGGCGTGAGATGTGGTGATCAGTAAGGAGGTCAGACAGTGCTGGTTAGCAAATTTTCCTGACACCTTTCTGCGCTCTATACTTGTGTAACACTGACATTTCCACGATCACCTGAGGGGGTGGAAACTTTTTGTAGTGTTGGAGCTGAAACTTGAGTTTTAGTACTTACTGTAAAAGGTTTTTTTAACCTATTGTTGCATACCATATTTTTCATAACTTTTAGATATTGTTTCATGCATATTTATATTTTATATTTTAAATCTCTGTCTTTCATTTTATAGTTTTACATGACATTTCTACAGTTAAAAGTCAGATATTTATTGCATACTGTGCAATATTGCAGGGGATCACACCTTGCTTTATAGATTCAGTGTTACACAAGTATAGAGCGCAGAAAGGTGTCAGGAAAATTTTCTTTTCAAATAACTAGTGTACTTAGGGGAAGTAGAAACCCCTAGCCTGCCACCATTCTGCAGCTCATCCAGCGCTAGTTCCTTCTCCATAATTACTTAAGTGCTGGTTAGCAGAACGGAGAGGGCGGGAAGGGGTGTGCATGTTGATGAGGGAAGAGAGGGAGGGAGCAGTAGATGAGGAGATGGCATTAAAGGTTAGTGTAAGGAGTTTAAAGAGAGGTCTGAAGCGGACAGAAAGCCAGTGGAGCGTTTTACATAAAGAAAAGGCTGAGGTAGAGTAGCGTGAGATGAAGATGAGCCTGGAAGCAGCAGTTCATACAAAAACATGGAGACCATGCCAGATGAATAAGAAATGTGGGCTGAATCCAGACAATAGGGCAGATTTAGACTCTCATATGTTAGACTTACTTACACGAGCCTCTCGGACAGATCTCAAACAGATCTCCAGGTATACGGAACAAAGTTCATATGCCTGGACTCCCTGGAGATCTGTATAGTAAAATCTGGAGTGCACATGCATCCTGACCGAAAAACACCCGACTTCCGCAAGTAGATTCCAAAAGTTAGGGTGTTAGACGTAAGTATGAATCCGATGTTACAATGTTACTTTATAAATTGTTACAATATTTAATAATAATCTTTGATTATGAATTCCAGGCATTTTATTTTAAGATTATTATGTTCACCTTGAACATACCTTATGTCAAAAGTCCATAAAGCATATGGTTTTCTATGCCGATTTTATATAATTTTTTTTTACTGTAGTTTCATTTGTGTTTGGGTTATAAAAAGGGCTTCTGTTTTTCATTACATAAATTATGTTTGGTTTAAACGGTAATAAACTAAGAGGGTTTGTGACCATTTTATAGCTGAGTTATACTTTGGTTCTCTGTTTGATCCTATACTTTGATGACTTTACTTCAGAATTATCTGTGTCTGTAGTAAAACAGATGCTTTGAAAACTGCAGTGAGGTAATACCAGATGAATGTGCATTGTGTAATATGTTACATGTGGTCTTATATAATAATACCAAATCAGATACTACTGTTCCACCTGTATCTCAAGTTGGTTACACAGTACGGGCTGGATCCAGACTTAAGTAAGTGCTTGAAATGAGTTACTCCTGGGCAAAAACATGTTGATTGCAGGGGGAGTCAAGTTAATTGCATTCTTTGCATGCAGGGATATATCTTTGAATTGCTTACTGCACACAGATACTGACCAGCTTTACTATCACACTGTTATTTAGACTTGGGATAGGAAACATCACCTCTCCACGCTAATACTGTTTGCCCAGGAGTAACTAATTTCAAGCACTTAAGTCTGGATCCAGCCCTACAGCATTATTGTGCCGATTACACAATAAATGTGTAAAAAGTGTTTGGTACAATATTGTATTACATTATTGTATTACTCCCGCATTTGATTTTCTAACCTTTATAATTTTACTGATCAATGATAGAATAATGTCATAAGAACAGATAGTAAAGAGCAATGAAAATCACAGGTCTCCTGGTCAATCAATGTGTATGTATGAATCGGAATGGTCATCAGGTCTTTCAGTCATTGGTAATAATGTCTACTCATATATTGTGAACTGTCTCCTGTGAGCCTCTAAGCCTAAATATAAGCTGTGTACAAAAGGCAGCTGACACATGCTTTGTGCAAGGGAACGGCTCTTTATTTTGTTGGCAGTGGAGCTGTTCGTTGTAATGTGGACTTGGGAGTTGACATTACAGATATTTCACAAATAAAGAATCCATCCAAAACAAGATGCATTTCAATATGTGTTTTACTTTTAAAGTCAAATTCAAATGACTGAGTGGGAATGGACAAAAGTTTAAAAAAAAAGTAGAGCACTGAAAATAAGTTATATATTTCACAGAGAAGCAGTATTGGGGTGCACATCACTCATCAAAGTGTGAATTTGAACTTCTTATACCCCTTCCACACCGCCAACACCAAAAAACCTGGAATTTTCAATCCAGGTTTTTCCAGGAAGAAATGCCGGTGCAAAAAAAAAAAGATCTTTTAAGCGCACAAAAACCTGGGAAATTCGTGGGTCTGTCCCTTTCACACGGCCAATGAATTTCCCGGGTTTTAGTGGCTTTTTAATGTGGCAGGGCATGCTGATGCTTGTAGTGCTACACGCATAAGCATGCCCAAGGATGGCAGGGCATGCTAGCGCTTGGAGAACCACAAATGCCAGCATGCCCTATCATCCGGTGCAACAAAACACAAATTAATATCCCTCCTAGCTACTAAATAAAATATAGGGCCGGCCCCTAACATCAAAAAAATACTTAACCTTTAATGCCCCCCTATAAAGAAACAATGACATTGAATACCATTTACATATTTACATTTAATACCCCAAATAATAAAAAAAATTTTTTACCGCTAATTATATAATGCATAAAATAAATGAATAAAATAATGGCATAAAAATGATAAATAAAAAGAAGTACCTTAGTACTTACCATCTTGATTAGGATCCAAAATTAAATAAAACATTTTCACACTCACCGTTTTGCTGTCATCATTCTTGGGACGAAATTTTTTTATTTCATTTCTACAACACACACTACATTAATACACATTTATTATAATACACGGTAGCCACCGGAGGTAAGTTCACACATTAGGGGGTATTATTAGGTAGTATAAATGTTTATTTTACATACACACGTATATAAATGTATTACTGTATGTTTTGGGCACACTGGGTTTTTTTTTCATGCACCACACACAGCGAAGTATGTTTAGAACGCTTACCATGCTGATGCTGATATTATTACAAGGCTAAGCAATGCTGAGCCTTCTAGTTCTATCAGCGCAGCATGGGTAAGCCTTTCAACCATGCTGCGCTTGGCTTTTTTTTTTTTACAATGCGATGGCTATTTTTTTAAAGTGCAAATCGCTGTGCTTTTCTATAGAAAAGCACAGCGATTTACCCATTGCTAAAGCGACCCTTATTGACGGTGATTTAAAATCGCCTAAGTAAAGCCCCCCTTAGTGAATACAGCGATTTAAAAAAAAAAATTGTGGGAAAATCGCAGCCATGGCTGGCGATTCATAATTCAACCTACACCCCCAACCCCAACTATACCACCCCAACAGACTGTCTATTGACAAAGGTGCCCCCACGAGACCGGTCTTCCAGCAAGAACACCTTAAATTATTCACAACTGCCCGCCCCAGCACCTGGAAGGTGGCAGTTCCCAATAGGACCCCATCGTGATGGGGTTCGGTGTCCTCACAACGATCCCGGGTTGTGTTAGTTGCCAGACCGGTCCCCCAACCCTCCCCCCCAACATCCCCCATGCGCCAACACCCCCATTTTCTGCTGACCCCCCACTGCTACCGCCCCACCATGCACCAGCTGAAAAGCAAAATGTAAAACTTGCACCAATAACCTTAATACTACTACAAAGACTAAGGGAGGGAGGGAGAACCTCCCAAAAGATTAGACCCTAAGACCCACCCACCCCTGTTAACTAACCTAAAAAAAACCCCACCTACAGCCCCAGTACAACCAACCCCTGCCTTCCTATAGCCTCATTATCCTAACCCCTAAACCCACCCCCCTTTTTACATTAACCCCCCTAGGCTGAGATAGTATCTGTTGACTCACTGTCTATCATTTATATAACTCCGGCTCTATGGGGCCTGGTTCTCTTTATAAGTAGCAAGTGCAGAAAAATAATTCTGATTGGCTGGTGGCTATGAGGAGTCCTGGGGACTATGACTGGGACCAATAAATTAATTTGTGGATGTCATATTGTCATATTATTACATGTTGTCTTATTTTTATTTGTCCTCTTCTCTCTACAGGTGGAGGTGGTGGCTGGAGTGACATCACTGAGCTGCCTTGGGCTGGGAAATCTCTTATTGAAGGGTCAGAAGGGGGTCATTCTTGCTACCAGGCAAGAGTTACCTTACAATGGGACACCAATGGTGGTTTTGGTGGTGGAGGAGGTCCATGCACTTCTGGGGGAGGAGGCGGAGGATACCGAGGTGGGCAACATATTAAGTGTCCTGATCTCATTATCCATACAGTATTGTCATATTATATTTAAGTGATCACATCAGGGGCGTCTATTTTTTGTTTTGAGGATTTTATAGTCACTGTATGTTATGTTTAAGGTTATCCATGTAAAATAAAGACAAATTAAAGTACGGATGTAAAAAGCTGGGGATGCGTTCTCCACAGTGAAAATGATATTCTCCATATATAGGCAGCCGAAAGTTAATTTTTCGGCTGTCTGCATTTAAAAACATTACCTAATTAGAATGTTTTTCTATTGAAAGGGTAAATATGCCAAATACATTTTTCGGCATACTTCCCTATTTATTGTCTTTCCGAAACTCGACGGACCACCCACCGCAAACTCCCCGCACCAGACAAGAGGTAAGTGTACAAGGGGAGGGGTTAGGCCACAGGAAGGGGAGTCTTAGGGTTAGGCTGCAGGGTGGGGAGACTTAGGGTCCGGCTGCAGGAAAGGGAGTCTTGGGGTCAGGCTGTGGGTAAGGGAGTCTTATGGTCAGGCTGCAGAGAGAGGGTTAGGGTAATCGAAGGGGAGGGTTAGGGTGAGGATATGGGTTGGGGTTGGATAAATATGCACTGCTCACCTCTGCAAGGTTTGTCCTGGAGCTGTTCAATTACAGGGCAGGAGCAATCAAATTCAGAGCCATTTTGAAAGTAGCTGGTAGAATGTGGGTTATATATGGGGTCTAGGAATAGCACACACTATAATATATGTGGGGTATGATAAGTTATACAGTATATAATACACCCTACATATATTACTGTATGTACGAGTAAATTTTATTTAGTGTGCTATCTCCAGACCCCCTAATATACCCCATATGTAGTTTATATAGTGCGCTATATAACCAATATGTATTGTGAGAAGGGGGTTTCTGGGCTTCCAGATAATTCCCCCTGGTTGTGCCACAGGACCCAAACCCAAAAAGCTGACTTATCACTATATTTCTCTAAATTAGAAGTCAAGATGTGTTAAGTAGACTTTACTCAGTTAAATTAAGTGCCAGATTCAGACCCCCGTACTTTAGGCTTCCTTACTGTAGTCTCTTGCGTAAGGAAGCCTAATGGTAACATCTGTGGTTGAGTGCACCTTTATGCTAGGAGATCTATCCGACAGGGCCCATCCGCTCCGCCCGCCTACACTCCATACGGTTAGCGGAGGGAAACATGTACATTTTGCAGTGTTGGCTGGTTTTAAGAGTTCCGTGTATGGGACATTTATGGCAGAGAGAGAGAGGGGAGGGACAGGGGAGTTCACTCCTCTCATCCATGTGGACTACCAGACCTCTGAGTGTGCAGGACCCGCACAGAGGTCTGATTCTGGCCCTAAACTTATGTGTATGAGATGTAACAGACTTGGAAACTATTTCTCTTCAATTCACCTGCATTTTCTTTAATTTATAGGAGGAAACACATCCCAAGTGGATGATATTTCAGTTGATGGGCAGGATGGGGTTTCGTTCATAAATCCATCTGGAGAAATGTTTCTCCAGCCTTTGGCCGGTGAGATCACTATTTTCTAATTTCATAAATATAAAAAAGAAAAGAAAAACATAATTCAACAAAGTGAATGACTTGGAGTGTCTGCCCCTTCAGCTTCTTGTCTCATCTGTTTTGACTTATCATTCTAAGCTAATAAGAGTAGGTATTTGTGAGGAATAAACGCTATGCTGAGAGGGGTGGATGCCAGGGAGCATTTATAGGCTACTGTAACCAAGTCTCTAAGAGGAGAATTTATGGTAAGATGTATAAGATGTATGATGTAAGATGTATAAGTTATATGTATTTACATATTACTATGTGCACGATCCCTTATATGACAATAATAGCTACTGCAGCAAGGCAAGTACTGTGTGTGTGTGCACTATACTTGATTAGACACTGCTTTCCTTTCACTTTAATAAACCTGCTTTGGGAAAATTGCTCCCCGCGGACTTGTAATCATATCTTCATTGAAGTATGAATGTACAGAATAATTATTTTAATATATTATATATATTTAATATGATATATATATATCATATTAAATATATGATTTTTACATACTTTATACGAGGATACCTGTGTATGTGACTATAGTAAATAGACTGTGAATGAGAGTATGTTCAGTTGGTCATGTACATAATCAGGACAGGCCTGGCTAGGATTTGTTTGGTTGGTTACATATGCATAGTTTCCAAACAGGGAGATCCCAGTAAAGAGATAAAAAGAAGATCTCATCTATCAGGCAGTGTGGCTGAAGCTCCTGGAATATTCGGGAGACTCCTGAAATTCAGGCAGTTAAGCAGGCAACTCTCCCACAAGTCCTGCCCCCTGTCTCTCATTACAGCAATTCCTAGTGGTACTACGGATTGGGCGGGATTTGATGTGATTTTCATTATCAAGCCCCACCCACCCCAGGAACACTATGAATAGCAGTAGTGATGGACAAGGGTGTGGCTTAATGATATGATTTGCATAAATCGTGTAATTTAGCATTGCCCCATATCGGCATTTATTTCTTTCCTCCGAGATCTCCCAGAGGGAAAAGATAGAAAGTAGGCAACCCTTCCTATCAGGTGTTGTGTTATTGGGATGTACTGACCTTCTGACCTATTGGAAACCAACTTGTATAACTATACCTAACATTTATTGCCTGTATTCATTTGTATAAATGTATGGAGCGCAGAGTACTCTCATTTAATACTTTTGTATTATTTTTGTATGGATATCAAATCCCCACTGCATCCTAAACTCCGTATCGGAGTACCCACATGCGTACCTTTTCTCATATGTTTCCAATTCTTAAGAAGGAAAATACGCAGACTTTTCCCTACCCCGCCCCCCGCCTCATTTCATTTGTAGTATGGAGCGCAGAGTACTCTCATTTAATACTTTTGTATTATTTTTGTATGGATATCAAATCCCCACTGCATCCTAAACTCCGTATCGGAGTACCCACATGCGTACCTTTTCTCATATGTTTCCAATTCTATTCTNCCCCCACCCCACTCTTTTTAAAAACTCCCAGAGGCTGCCCTGGCAAATCTCTCTCTTCTGAAGATGTGTGGTCTTTAAAGACCTCATGTAGTCAATCTACATAAAGCAGGAGGTTCTTAGGTGTGAATACAGTCCTGTATGTTCAGTGGCAGATTGGTTGTGCACGACATTATCAAAAGGGAGGTTTTTCCGATTAATGCAATCAGAAAACGCCCCTTTTTACCTTTTTTTTTATGAAGATACTTGTCTATTAATGCCTGACTCTTCTACTTTTATTCCACAGCAACCGAGAATGATGGGGAAGTGCACATTGAGGTTTTTTTGAACTGCAACCATTGCAAATCTGGAAACTGCAAGAAGGACAAGCAGCGGAGAGTATTGTGTATTTGTGAGATTGGGACGATGCTGGCAAATGATAACATCACTTGTATAGGTAAAAGGCTGTGCAAGAGTTATGTGGGAATTAGTTTATAATGCTCTTTGATCCTTTAAGAGTACCTAACATAAGGGGAAGGGAACCATTGTGTTAGCTGCACATATATCCAAAAACTTTAGTCTATAACTTCCCTTGGAGCAATATACCTATAGCAGGGTTAGGTTCACCAATTTGAATGGCCCTGTTATGACAGGGAAATTTTTGAAAAGTGTTTTGTGACAAGGGGTCTCTTCCCCAAAGGAGAAAAGTGTGCAATGATCCCCCGAACGAATAACCAGCACCGGCGGGTGAGTATTTCCCCACCCCTTATCATAATGCTCCCCCTAACCCTTCCTTCCCTGTAGCCTAACCCTAACCTTCCCCTTCTATGTTCCATCCCCTCCCTGCAGGCCTTCCCTTCTATGCTCTATCCCTTCTCCAAAGCCTAACCCTAAGCCTCCCCTTCTACGCTCCATCCCCTCCACGCAGCCTACCCTAACTCTCCCCTTCTATGGTCCATCCCCTACATGTAGCCTAACCCTAAGCCTCCTGTTCTACACTCCATCCCCTAACAGTTTACTAACCTGTCAAGTCGTTAATGGTTAGGTCTCGCGACGGGTGCTACATCGGGACTGGGAGCTTTAGCAAAGCTGTCGCTGTAATGAAGATAGCCATACTTACCCATTCATTGAAAGTTTCTAAATGAACTCGAACGTCGAAATTAACTCTCAGCTGTCTGGATGTCAAAAATGTGATTTTCGATGCTGCGTGCTGATATTTGTTGAGTGCAGTTTGATGCAAATAAGTTTTACTACATGATATATGTTTGTGTTTTATACTTTTATACAACTTTATATTGGACCTATAAATTACAGATGTTCTTCTTTTCAGGGCACAAAGGACCCATTCCAGAAAAACAGCTCCCGCTGCCACTCATTCTAGCCGTCTTAATTGCAACTGTAATACTCGGAGTGGTCTTTGCTTGTGGAAGCCTGTCATTTGGTAGGTTTATACCACAAAATATGATTGAATCTAGTAGCCAAATAAAGTTTCTATTTGCAGAAAATGTTTTACCAGGCTTGTTGCACATTGTAAATCAGACCCAGTAGACCGGATCCAGATCAAAACGCTACATGTGTGGCGTATCTACGTGATATATATGGAATGTGTTTACTCCGTATCCAGAGGTTGCGGTAACTACTAGATACTTCCATGTCTGGATAAGGTGGCAAAGCACCTGAAGCACGTAATAAGGCTTAGAGTTGCGCAGGAAATATGTCACGCCTCTAAATAACATGCAAGTATATGGAAATAGCTAAATACGGTAACTAGGGAACTTATACTTCAGGATTATTTTCAAATGCGTATAAAAGTATAACTTTTGATAGTTACGTGTGCTTCGGGATTGCATTTGTCATTGTTTTATGTGAAAAATCACTTCCAGCACTTTACCAGCCAAACAAGCAACAGTTTTGTAACTGCTTATTGTACATTAACTTTATTTAAAGATCCGGTTTTCATCTGACACGAATATTTTTGGTACTTAGCGAAACCATCCTATGTGGCTGTCTGGTAACACACGCAACAAGGGGCCAGATTTACTTAGCTACGGGTTTGCAAAAGTGGAGATGTTGCCTATAGTAACCAATCAGATTCTAGCTTTCACTTTCTTTTTACATAACAGAGAGCTAAAAGCTGATTGGTTGCTATGGGAAACATCTCCACTTTTCCAAACCCAGAGCTTAGTAAATCTGGGCCTAGGTGTTTTAGGAACACATCATGAATGACCAGACAATACTTTACACCAGGGGTTCTCATCCCTGTCCTAAAGTACCACTAACGGTCCAAGTTTTTTTAAATCTCCTTGCTGGAGCTGTGCTCATAACTGACAGTTACATTTTGAAAGCTCCACAGGTTTTGCAGGGAGACCTACAAAACATGGACCGTTAGTGTTACTTGAGGACGGGGTTGAGAACCCCTGCTTTACACCATAGATATGAGAACTGTGATTTGTTAGACAGTTAGAAAAGGGCTCATGAAACGGCTCTTACCTATCAATTATTTTAGTGTGTCCCTTCTTTAACATGCAAGTTAGCTTTGATGAATAAAAATGCTTCCATTATGAATGTTCTTGGACACCGGGCCAGATCCAGAGCTACGTTTCAAATACGTTTCAACGCGTAGCGTATTTACGCTCTCGTACGTTCTTTGGCTGTTTTACGCTGCCGAACCCTACCTTAACTGTACACAGCGTAAGTACTGACGTACGTACATGCCACAGGTACGTACCTGCCTAAGCACGCCCATACTGTATGATTTAATGCCTCACCTCCGAAGCGTAATTAAAGGTGTCGTATGGTTGGCACCAATGTACTGTACACTGTCATACCAAGACACGCCCACTAATGATCACAATCCAGCCCCTCTGTCCTAG
This sequence comes from Limnodynastes dumerilii, assembly GCA_011038615.1. Lineage (NCBI taxonomy): Eukaryota > Metazoa > Chordata > Amphibia > Anura > Limnodynastidae > Limnodynastes > Limnodynastes dumerilii. The sequence goes on from WWET01002261.1 coordinate 131,039, forward strand.
GGCCTCATTCATTAAAGTCGATTTGGGCTAAATCGCATGATTTGGAGCTTAAAAATCGCCAGGCTGGATTCATTAAGCTCCAAATCACACGATTTTAGTGTGATTTAAAATCGCGTGTGTAAAAATCACCTGTAGTATAAAAACACTACCCCCTAGTGACCTGATCGTCATAAGAAGAAGCCCCAATTCTAATAAAAAATCACTGCAATTTAGCCCTTTAAACATTGCAGACCATCCCCTTGAGATTGAAAGAAATTGTGTGTTAATGAATTTAAAAAAAAATTTAAAATGTTTTTAAAAATCGCGGCAATATCGCCGCGATGGCCCGCGATGCAAAATCGCGGGTCAAATTCGATTTTAATGAATGAGGCCCCTAGAGTATGAATGCAATTCAATACAATGAGATAGGATGGATTCGTGTGTATGTGCAGAATAGGAAAGCTGCAGCCATCCGAAGGCACAAAAACAGGCAAAACTGGGTCTTTGGATTTGAAATATGGGCTATCTATCTACTATGATTAGTGTATATAGCCATTTGCCAATGGGATGTTATGATATTTTGTAATAGTGTATCCAAATGGCCAGGATGTGTTCCTTTACTTACTGCAGCCATTTATCCTCCTACTTCACAGTTTACCACCGCAAAAAGAAGCAGCTGGAGGGAGCCCGGGTGCGATTACAGAGCACCGAGTACAAGCTGAGCAAGATTCGCAGCTCCATTATCATGACGGATTACAACCCTAACTACTGCTTTGCTGGGAAAGGAGCTGGTCTTAGCGAATTAAAAGAAGTCCCTCGTAAAAATATTACACTGCTCAGGTATTACATGTGTCACAAGATCTGGGGTGTATACATAAAGTGACCATACGTCCCGTTTTGAATGGGACAGTCCCGTTTTCAGGTGTCCTATTCAGGTGTCCTGTCCCGTTGACAGGTGACATACTGTATGTTAGCTGTTGCTCTCTGAAAACGGGACATTTCAGTGTCACATACATAATCAGAGCCGGACTGGCCGACAATTTTTCCTTCCCCCCTGCAAGCCCTGGCCTCCACTTACATTGATGGCAGTGGGGATGGCAGCTGTAGCTGGCCTAAGATGGCAAGCGCTATTAAGCACCGCCCCCTGCCAGGCTCAGCGAGCAGAGCAGGGGATGTCCTAGGAACAGAGCCCGTGGCGCCTGCCAGCCTTATTTCCCCCCCCCCTCTCTTTTGTGGCATCCCTTTCCTCCATTTTCAATTTCTCTCACTCTCCACCCCCTCCTCTTTTCTTTACATCCTCAATATGTCCAGGCCACTCCGTACCTTATCCATCCCCTGCCGTTATTCTGAGGCTTTCTCCACCGGAGTGCCTCCCAGCACTTCTGCCGGCAGCTGTTTCCAGGAGGGAGAGCTGTCCCAGGCTCCCTCCGTCGCAGCCAGCGGGGCCTCCTCATCCGCAGCGGTATCCAGTATGCAGTATCCCGCGAGTGGTCGTCGGCAGCAGCATGGACGGAGTGGCCTGGACATATTGGGGATGTAAAGAAAAGAGGAGGGGGTGGAGAGTGAGAGAAATTGAAAATGGAGGAAAGGGATGCCACAAAAGAGAGGGGGGGGAAATAAGGCTGGCAGGACAAAAATTAAGAGGGGACAATGAGGCTGATTGGACAAAGAAGGAGGGATCAATAAGGCTGAATGAACAAAGAAGGAGGGGGAAATAAGGCTGACTGGACACAGAAGGAGGGGGAAATAAGACTGACTGGACACAAAGAGGGGGCAATAAGACTAGTTGGACACACAGAAGGCAGGGGGAAATAAGGCTGGCTGGACACAGAAGGAGGGGGCAATAAGACTGGTTGGACACACAGAAGGAGGGGGTATAAAGCTGACTGGACACATAGAAGAAAGGGCATTAAGGCTTAATGGTCACACAGTAAGAAGGGGAAATAAGGCTACCTGGACACACAAGGAAGGGGCAATACGTCTGACTGGACACACACAAAGAAGGGGCAATAATGTTTGTTGAACACAAAAACAAGTGGCAGAAAACTGTCTGGTCTGGCACACACAAGGAAAGGGCAGAAAAGCTGACTATGGATCCACACACACAAGGAGATGAGAGATTGGATGGCTCTAGAGACACACATGGCGGGGGAGATTGGAAGGCTTTAGAGAAGTACAAGAGGACAAGAATGGTTGGATGGAGGTATATTTAATATGTGTAGATTTCTATACTTTATTAGTTAATTCCTTATATAGTTTTACTTTCAGAAATTTTCATTAATTGAATGTAGCCCAGTAAAATATTTTGTGTATTTGTATGTGTATTGTATAGCGATAACTAGGATGCAATGTGTATATCATATGGTGACAACTAGGATGCAATGTGTATTGTATAGCAATAATTAGGATACAATGTGTATTGTATGGTGATAACTAGGATGCCATGTGTATTGTATAGTGATATAAGGGTGCAGTGTGTATGGTATGGCAATAGCTAGGATATAGTCTGTATTTTATGGCGGTAACTAGGATGAAGTTGCTATTATCTTAAGTGGTCTTTATTGTATGGTGATCAGTTGTATGTTCTCTGCCTTGTATATATGTCAGTAGGATACTCACTGTAATTATATGGGTCAATTGAAAATTAATAGTATAACAAGCTTTTCACACTGAGCTGTTGAAGCTGTGGGTGTAACAGATGATACACAGTTTATTTGATTTGTTTCATTGATACAAGCATCCGCCAGCCATGACCACACCCATTGAATTAGTGGTGGGCCCCCTTAAAAATTTGTAGATGTCCTGTTTTGAGAAAAAAAAATGGTCACATTATGTATACAGCTTATACACAGGGGTATGAGCAGGACACTTCAGTCACTTCAGATGATGTCAGTTACACTCTGGCCTCTGACGTCATCATTTAAATAAAAGGCTGCCCCTTAGTGACAGAATGGCATTTGCAGAAGAAGAAAGAAGGAGAGGAGGAGCCAGACCCCGACGTGGCAAGATCTGAAGAGCCAAAGGAGCCAGAGCTGAAGGGGAGAAGACTGCAAGCAAGCCGACGCCAGGACTCCAAGCAACAGATGAACATTCTTCACATCTAGCAAGGCTTCCCAAGACAGATGACAGCAAACGGTGAGTGAAAAAAAAAATTTCACATATTTATTACACCACACAATACATTACATGACACTTAGTATAGGACACGGACCACCGGAGGTAAGTGTACACATTAGGGGTTAATATTAGTTAGGGAAAAGGTTTATTACATATGAACATATTGTATTTTTTATCAGTATGTTTTGTCCACACACTATTTTTTTTTAACACACGGAGCACACAGTGCAGCATGGTTAGAAGCCTTACCATGCTGACGCTGATAGAACTACAAGGCTAAGCAATGCTGAGCGTTATAATTCTATCAGCACAGCATGGCTAAGGCTTTCAACCATGCTGCGGTCGGATTTGACACTCAGAAAAACTCATGTCTACAAGATTAACATGTGTTTTTCTGGCTCGCAGGGTGAATTTCCACTAACTTGCCTCTAGGCAAGGGCGAATTGCTAAACGGCGAGTTAATGGCGATTTGACTGCGAGTTAGTCAAATCGACCTTTATGAATACTGTGAGTTGTATGTCTTACATTGAAAAAATTACAGTCGTGATTTTAGGGATGGCGATTTTCCAGAGGCCTAAACTCACGTGAGTTTACCTTTTGTAAATACAGTGGAACCCTGACTTGCGAGCAAATTGACTTACGAGTGTTCCAACATACGAGTTGGAACACTCGTTAGTTTTTGCTTCGACCTGCGAGGGTAACTCTGAGGTACGATACGGGGCATCCAGGCGCTCATCCCCCCCGCTCCCTGCCTGTCAGCAGTGAAATGCACGCTGCTGTAAAAGAAATGTAAGATGCTCTCATCACTTTGATGAGAGGACCTTACACAGCTTCACAGCAGCGTCCATTTCTGTCATTTCTGCTCTGCCTGTCCTATGTGACAGGCAGAAGCAGTACAGCAGCTCCTCCCCCTGACGCTGGAGTGACCTGAGGTCACATCAGCATCAATCAAGCCCGCCCCGGAGGAGAGGAGATGGCAGAAGAGTCTACAGTAGAAAAGTAAGACTTCAAAAGTAAGTAAGTAAGCTGGGCAGACATGATGGGGGATGCTGGGCAGACATGATGGGGGATGCTGGGCTGATATGATGGGGGATGCTGGGCAGATATGATGGGGGATGCTGGGCAGACATGATGGGGGATGCTGGGCAGACATGATGGTGGATGCTGGGGAGACATGTTGGAGGATGGGGGATGCTGGGCAGACATGATGGGGGATGCTGGGCAGACATGATGGGGGATGCTGGGCAGACATGATGGGGGATGCTGGGCAGACATGATGGGGGATGCTGGGCAGACATGATGGGGGATGCTGGGCAGACATGATGGGGGATGCTGGGCAGACATGATGGGGGATGCTGGGCAGACATGATGGGGGATGCTGGGCAGACATGATGGGGGATGCTGGGCAGACATGATGGGGGATGCTGGGCAGACATGATGGGGGATGCTGGGCTGACGTGATGGGGGATGCTGGGCTGACGTGATGGGGGATGCTGGGCTGACGTGATGGGGGATGATGTGAAAACAGAATATAGACACTAGTAAATCTGCATAAAAGATCCTATGTAAAGACTTGAAAATGATGAGGGCACACAAAATAAATATATATTCTGATAATATTCCGGTTTGATGATAATAAGCAACCAATATGAATGTAAATGGATATTGCACCAACAGGATGCGATGGTCAAATGGGTACTGCAATATTTTATGGCCAGTAAATATAAGGGTTACTGTCTGTCAATAGTAGCAATTCACCATACACTTTAAACAAAGTAGTTATAATATATAGTCAAGATGCTTAGTGGCATAGAAAAATATATAAAGTTGCAACAATAGTATCAATGCCGTTGTTCCCACTGTATATGAGTTGCTGATAGCAAATAGAGTCCACAAAAAGTCTTATCAGAACATAGATAGGCACATAAGCAAGATTTTATACTGTTTGCATATACTGTGGGCTTTGTTTCTGGCTGATAGCAGTGGCCAGTAAGTGAATATTACGCGGACTCGTGCAGCTGATCGCGGCTAGAAGCACTCGGACATCAAGTGCTTCTACTTCCCGGCAAGTAGTGATACAGTCCAATGGAGCTGCCGAGCATAAAAAAAAAAAAAAAAAAAAAAAAAAAAAAAAAAGGAAGCACAGTACCATATTCTCCAGTTCCTAATCGATGTTAGGGGTTCTTTGGTCCTCCGATGATGGGGGATGATGTTGTTGTACATTACTGGTTATTTATACTTTTTCTTATTTAAAAACACGTAACAAAAAAATACCAGGGTGGCATTTTGGGGACTGGAACGAATTAATGGCATTTCAATTAATTTCTATGGGGAAATTTGATTTGAGATAAGAGCAACTTGAGTTACAAGCTCAGTAACGGAACAAATTAAACTTGTAAGTCAAGGTACCACTGTATGGTGATTTCATTCTCACTGCAAACTCATGTGAGTTTAGGCGATTTCTGCAAAATCGCCCTTTGAAATTATACCCCCAAGACCTGTACCTAAAACAGACTTTGTCAAAACTCGTCCGTCTATCTTTAGAGAAGCTACAATACCCAGCATGTTCTATCAACTCATAGATCATACATAAATTTGTAATTACTTTCATTTTTTTCTCTGCGATAATGTGAATAACTGTGCAGAAAAAATGGGAACTACCATATATTATTTGCATCCTTCAGCCGCATTTAAATCAGTGATATCTACTATATTCTTATTATGAGGCATTACTAATTCAAATTAATTAACCGTAGCTGGCCAAAGCATTCAAATACAGTCAGTGCTGCATGGATAAATGGCCCTGGCCAGCCAGCCAGCAGGGGGTGTCGGATTATGCTTATCCCCTTAACAGTTAAATGCATTGGAATACATGTAGACTATGAGCAAACATCATAGTAACTAAAGATGGTCATCAAAAGCCAAAAAAGCATCCTGATTGGACCTTTTATGCAGAAAAGCACACTCTAAAGCTGGCACAACTTGATAATCAGATTGTTCAGTATGCCTGAACAATCCCAATTCGGTTTTGAGATCGAAGCAGGACAGTGGGGATTATTGGACAGTGTGTGCTCAATATGCTATATCCCCAGTGACTGTAGTCTTATGCTGGTGGTCAGGACATTGCTCAAAGTCTTGCATGCATGAAACAAAGACTGTTCCATGATCACTGATGTGATTGATTTAACACACTTATAACTGCTTATTGAGTTAATGAATATAGTGCCTATGAGTTAATGAATATAGTGCCTATGAGTTTATGAATAAAGTGGTTATGACTTTGGAGTAACATTTATAATTTTGTACATGAGCACTGACTTTGGTTTCATGGTCACTTATCAAATTCAGACTGTTGAAAGGCCCTTGTTATGAGCAATCAACCTACCATATTTGCACAAAACAATATGAATTATAATTCTGCTTACTTTGAAATCTGTGATTTGTTGTTTTTGTTAAGCTCAAAAGATATTTACGTTTAGGAACACAAGTTCCTGGGGGAGATTTCTTTATACACATTTAAAGACATACTTTAAAGAAAGTTAATGGTATAATCCCAACAATCTCTCTATAGTAATTATATTGTGGATTTTCCCAAATAAAGATGTCCATGTAATCTGCAATCAGACAATTCAATATATTCCCCCTTCTCTTTTTCTTGCCAGAGCCCTTGGCCACGGTGCCTTTGGTGAAGTTTATGAGGGGCTTGTTGTAGGTATCTCAGGAGACCCAAATCCTCTGCAAGTGGCCATCAAGGTTAGTATTTGTTAATTAAACTATTAGCTTATTATTTAACACAACCTGAAATGATTCTTGGGGAGGCATCTTAAGCCCTATTACTTTGAAATTATTGTGCATTAACCTAATTTTCAGTAATAAGTGAAAACAATATATGTAATCATAGAAAGCGGATAGGCATTTAATCATGTGTTAGTTATAAACAGTATAACAGAGTACGGTAATAGGTAATAGTGGCAATATAGCTTTATAAGTGTAAAAGCATTGTTTTAATGGTAATTTAATTAATTTTATAATCTTTCAATATTCATATAAGAGGTTTAATAAAGATTGGTATGTATCCAATGCATTGTTCTTTTCAACTATCTAAAATACTAAGTATATCAACTGATTATCCTTTCAACCCGTAATGAGCTGTATATAATGTCAAAGTGCTCTTAAGTTCTATAGGATTTAAACTGCAAGTCCGTTTCACCTGTTGTGTATAGTCATAAAGGAGATGTATCCTGCCGGTTAGCACAGTAGACAGAAATTGTTGTGCTCATTTTGGGTCAGATTTACTAAGCTGTGGGTTTGGAAAAGTGGAGATGTTGCCCACGGCAACCAATCAGATTCTATCTCTCGCTTGTTTATTACATACTAGAGAATGTCAGCTAGAATCTGATTGGTTGCTACGGGCACTCTCCACTTTTTCAAACCCGCAGCTTAGTAAATCTGGCCCCATGTTTCTCATGCTAATTGGCTCTTAATATTTACCAGACGAGATCATTGTAAAAAATAATAGTAGCTGTGGTGAGTTACTATGGAAAGACAGTAAAGGAGAGAGAGAAATTTTAAGCAATTGCTGTAAAAACTTGAAACCAGTCAGCTGGTCAACTATCCCAGAGCCTTTATCTTCCTCTACTGATTAAAGGAATTAAACACAGAAATAAAGTTTACATACTGACATATTTGGCTACTGTACATATAAACATATATTTCAGCATTATTGTGTTTCATATGCAGTATGTGACTAGGGTTTTCATGAAAACAGAGCAAATAAGGATAGAATGTGAGCTTGCATTATTTAGTTGAATTAGCTATTTTTATGTTTTCCAGCTTGTGTCCGTTGCATTGTTATTTCCAATACAAAGTAGACATCTGCATGTATAAGGTGTCCTTATCCAACGCTGTATGTGTAAAGCCACCAAATGCAAATAGCTTTCATCAAGTGAATGGAAATATCTCATCTGCTTGCTTGCTTAATTGGTTATTTTTGGAGATTACTTTTTCGGATTGCATTGAATTGAGGCATTACTCCTTTACAACTGAGAAATTTGGGTCTCGGATTTGCATTCTATATTAGGCACTCACTTGTGTTTGGCTGTCATTTCAGATAGGAGAATTGATAAAACGGTTGCTGGCTATAGCTGTGTTGTATACTTGTAGACATAGCACAACTACAGTCTATTAGATGTAGCACAGGGTTGCCGACTTTTAGCAGCTTCCCTCCGGGAGAGCACAGAGGGAAGCCATAGCTGCATGGAGGGGCGGGACTTAATGATACGATTTTGGAGAAGTGCCCCAATTTCAGAAGTCTCCAGAACATTCCGGGAGAGTCGGCAACCCTGATGTAGTGTTGATCTTTTCCTGTACTGTTTTTTTTAAATCAACCCTTATTATGACTCTCAGCTTTTCATAAGTTGCAAATTAGCATCAACTAATGAACAGTGAATTGTGTGTTTGGGGGTGGGGTACTGTACAGTGTACAGGGCATAATAATAATCATTATAGTTTTTGTGTGCCTTGTTGTAATCAACAGTTCTGCTCTACACTAAAGTCCATAATACTAGGTCTCTGGCTTACAACTATTCTACAATAGTACATAAAGGGAAAGATTTACCTATAGCAACCAATCAGATTATAGCTCTCACTTTCTTATTACATACTAGAGAATGTCAGCTAGAATCTGATTGGTTGTTATGGGCATCATGTCTACTTTTCCAAACCCGCAGCTTAGTAAATCTCCCATGTCCCACACCATATTCAGTACTAATTTGATTATGTATAGTGTACCCATTACAAAAAAAATATAAAAAGCAGACTTTTTTTTTTAGTCTTAGTTGCCATCCAGGCCCGGCGACAGGGGGGGACTAGGGGGACACTTGTGACGGGCCTCGTGGTTCAGAGGGGCCCCAGCGGCAGCTCACTGTCCTCACTGTGTTTTTCTGACCAGTGCCTGACATCACAGTTCCAGCGGCTCCGAGGTGGAGCCTCTGGTAGTTGCCATCCCGGCGACAGGGGGGGACTAGGGGGACACTTGTGACGGGCCTCGTGGTTCAGAGGGGCCCCAGCGGCAGCTCACTGTCCTCACTGTGTTTTTCTGACCAGTGCCTGACATGACATTTCCAGAGGCTCCGTTGTGGAGCCTCTGTGTGACACACGCAGGGGAGAGGTTTTGGCTGCCCAGCACTCGCCCTTGAA